>JACGAQ010000714.1:0-96700 GCA_014119065.1 Orius insidiosus
AAAAAAATTTACCCTGTGGCTGAGTTCATTGTACACCTAATAAATAAAAATTGTAGGAAATTTAATTCTCTAAATTTGTACTTAATTATTTTTTCTAGGATGCACCATTTTCGGAAATAATTTTTTTAAATAAATTTATCTTGAAAACAGTGCGTCCTAGAAAAAATGAATAGAATAAAAATTAAAGAGAATAAATTTCCACAGATTTATTTAGTGCATTTTTTCAATATCTGTACGGTTTACGATTTACAAGCCTTTAAAAATTAACCTTCTTAATGGTTATACTTCAATAACCTTCTTTCACGGAGAAGGTCACTTTTGATGGACTTTAACGCCTAAAATGTTAAAATTTTGAAAAAATGAACTACTAGGTGTACAAATGAAACTCGGCTAAAATCTACAAAATTCAAACCCTGTGGCTGAGTTTCATTTTGTACACCTAATACATCTCAAACATAAAGCCTAATATTTCATAAACACCTAATATTTATGAGTGTATGCATATACCTGAGTATCATCATCGCTAACATGGGATTGGGTTGAAATCCCATTTTGCTGGTTGACGTTGTCATAAGCGCTCACTCGGGAGCCGCTGTTCCAGATGAATCAGACTTGGCGGGGTCGTTCTCATAGCGGAAAGTTCTGTCTGGAGTCTTAACTCCGGACACCTTTAAAAGAGCGTTGAAGTTAAAATTTAAAAAAATACCTTTTAGCGATGAGTTCTTGAAGGCTTATTCCTTTAGATTTAGGACTTTCTTCTTGTTCCAACGAAGGAAACTTCCTTTCTAAGCCTTCTTCAGGACTAGTGACTTCCTTGTTCTGAACCTTGTTCTTCTTCGTTCCTATAAACTCCCAGCTTGAATCAACCGCCCAGGAGTTTCAGGAAGCAATTTTCCTTGAGGTCTTTTAGCGATTTTCGGCTTCCCTTTGCCTCTTTCCAATATCCAATTCGTCTGCCGAGTCTTCTCGGCCCGACTAAATTACTGAAGATGAAAGCCCAGTTAACGATAACTCTTCCTAAAAAATGTTAATTTATGACAAATATTATTTAATTTTTACTTTTGAGTCTATCCTTTCTAAGACTCCAGGAGGGGCGATGGATGGCCATTGAAGAAGTGTGGCAGGATCGGAATGTCTGTTGTTTCTGTGAACATTTCTGTTTCTTCGTCGTGCTACTTCAAGAGCTGCTGTTTTTATAGCGTCTGCAGGTTCGCAGTAAAATGGTGATGACTGTTTATTATTTGGGGCGTTTTCATTCGGAGTTGTTTCTGGAGGTGTTATGGGGCTAGGATGAGGTGTAGTGGCAGTAGTTAGACTAGGCCTGGGTGCAGGACAGGAGGATTCTGTCCAAAATATCTGGGACTCTTCGCACGTTTTCTTCAGGAGAGGTAAACGGGCTTGATCTAGGCTTAAATGTCGTCATAGACTCAGGTCCCCAAATATCTTCATAGTCGCTCACTTTATCCGCAACGGAACTTCTGTAATAAACACCTGGCGATTCCAAAATATCGGATTCTTGGTAATGTCTTGATTCTTTGTGTCTTTTGCTTCTTCTGTGAGGTGGTTTTGAATCCGAAACTGGTGACAAAAGTGACTTTTGTTTTCAGATCCTGTAGGCGACAAAATATCAGAAATCGGAGATTTAACGTTGGTTTTATTCGATTCTAAAGTCGCCGTTGCGCTCGCTAATGATGGTAAACTTTCGCTATCACATAAAGATCCTTGTTTTGATGTATTCTAAAAAACGAAGCTATTATTTTAAATTAAAGTTGTTTATAACTTACATCTAAAGGAGGTGAATTCGAAGTTTCGGTCATAGAAAACGTAACTGTGGTTGTGACGGTAAAATTGGCGCAGGCTTGACCATCGAGGGGGTGGAGGAGGAGGTGTTTTTGTGGGCACAACCCCGAGGGAAGGTGGGCTTGAAACTGATTTACAATCTAAAACAAATGAAAACGATTTTTAAATAATGTTATTGATGTTTAAAAAAAGCATTCGTGCTATGAGTGACTTACTTGAGTTGTTAGCCGAAGTGCTAAGAAGATTAAGCGTGTTAGGAGGTGTTGGCCTGGGTGCTCTCTGTGAGGGTAAGGATGTGAGCGCTACAGGAGATTCGCAATCGTTTGGACTCCCTGCACCAATAAAAAGGTCAGTCCCTTATCAACTTCCTCTTTATCACAGGATTTTGTTATCAAAAGTACTAACCGGCTTCAGTATTCGGCGGAGACCCTTTGAAGGTCGAGAGAAGACTAGTCGGTTGCGATTGATCATTAAGAGGGGTCAAGTTGAGGACAATTGAATCCATTTCTCCAGTCGGGCTTCTTCCTGTGTTGTTATTATTACCGCTACCGAAGCTGCTTAAACTGCTCGCTTGGCTACTCGGAAGCGAACTGTTAAGCCCTGTAGTAGATTCGGAAACAGGTTGCGTCTGAGGCTCCGGAGTAATCTGCATCGGCCTCGGATTCGCCATAGGGTACCGCCAAAATTCTAAAAAACTATAATCACCATATTATTCATTTATCGCCATACCTTGTCCAAGAAGAGCTAAAGATGATAGCTGTGTCGGTTTTTCGCATCTCGGATGGCTCTTGGAAGAGTTAATTGTACAGGGAGTTCATCACTGGAAATTCTCTATAAATTTTATAATTTAAGCTTTTAGACATACCAGCACTGAGCATAATGGGCAATAAGACTTGGAATGCTAGGAAATTTATTTCACTACTTTCGAGGCTGAGCTGGCTATCGCCTCCAGATTGGATCAAGTAGTGTTCAATATATGGGCCCTTGCCGACAGGTAGTCTTACGGATATCGCCATCGTTGACGACTGCGATGACTGCCTCACAACAAAATTCTGAAAAAAATGATAGAGTTAATGTCGACATAATGCGGTTCGTCATAATACATTTGACCATAAAATAGCAGAACTAGCGAGTTACCGTTCACCATAATGCATTCGAACAATACATCTCAACATAAAAGAACACTTGTCATTTCAACATAACACATTTGAACATAAAGAAACTTCAATTTACAGAACTTATCGTTTCGCCATAAAACTGCTTCCGTCGTTGGGGGCGTAATACATTTCACCATAAACTAGGACAGCCAAAGAGCAAGCCAATTTTTGCCGTTTAAATGCGATTATGGCGAAACGACAAAAACCTTAAAACCTGACAGTTCACCATAATGCAATTCGCCATTCCTCGTGAGAGAAAAAAAAAACCCCTTGTGTCATAAACGAGCTGATCCCATTGGCTGCAGGCTTGATTTTCCTAGTTTATGGTGAGATGCTTTATGTTGAATTGCATTATGGCGAACTGTCAAGTTTTAAGGTTGGTGTCCTTCGCCATAATCGCGTTGCAGTTGGCTTGCTCTTTCGCCGTCCCTAGTTTATGGTGAGATGTATTATGCCCAACGACAGAAACAGTTTATGGCGAAATAACAAGTTAAAGAGAGGCTTTTATGGTGACTTGCACTTCATGTCGACTTGCATTTATTGAAAAATTCGTTTATGGCGAAACTCTTTATGTTATGCAATGCTAAAAATTTTTGAACTTTTGAGAGCTTTATGTTCAATTGCATATGCCGAAACGCATTATGGTGAACTACAGATTTTTTTAAGTCGAAATGCAGATTTTTATGTTCTTTCGTTTGGGCAAAATACATCTCACCATAAAGAAGGGACAGCCAAAGAGCAAGCCTATTTTCAACTTTTAAAACGCGATTATGGCGAAACGAAAAAAAAACCTTAAAATTTGACAGTTCACCATAATGCAATTCGCACATCTTCGCGAGAGGAAAAAAAAAACTAACACCCTTCTGTCATAAAACGAGCTGATCCCATTGGCTGCCGGCTTGATTTTCCTAGTTATGGTGAGATGCTTTATGTTGAATTGCATTATGGCGAACTGTCAAGTTTAAGGTTTTGTCGTTTTGCCACAATCGCGTTTTAACGCCGAAAACTTGTTTTTGCTCTTTCGCTTTCCCTAGCTTATGAGATGTATTATGCCCAAACGACAGAAACAACAAGTTTAAAGAGAGGCTTTATGTTGAGAAGTGTTATGGTGACTTGCACTTTTTTTATGTCGACTTGCATTTATTGAAAAAGTCATTTATGGTGAACGCTTTATGTTAAAATGCTCAAAATTTTGAACTTTTGTGAGCTTTATGTTCATTGCATTATGCCGAACGGATTATGGTGAACTACAGATTTTTTATGTTCAACTGCTTTAGGGTGAAATCCTTTATGTTCAATTGCATTATGACAAAACGGATTATGGTGAACTACAGATTTTTTATGTTCAACTGCTTTAGGTGAAATCCTTCATGTTCAATTGCATTATGACAAAACGGATTATGGTGAACTACAGATTTTTTTATGTTCAACTGCATTAGGGTGAAATCCTTTATGTTCAATTGCATTATGACAAAACGGATTATGGAGAACTACAGATTTTTATGTTCAACTGCATTAGGGTGAAATCCTTTATGTTCATTGCATTATGACAAAACGGATTATGGAGAACTACAGATTTTTATGTTCAACTACTTTAGGGTGAAATCCTTTATGTTCAATGCATTATGACAAAACGGATTATGGTGAACTACAGATTTTTATGTTCAACTGCTTTAGGGTGAAATGCGATCTCCCAATAAACAAATAATTGTGACGAATGGTTAATTAATAACTAAAACTCATGGAGTTTGTCAATTATGATGATTAATAGACTGGACTAATAATCACGTTCATAAATTTAATCTACGAAAAAGGAAATCCGCTGATAAAAGTGCAGCTACCTTATTTAAATAATTTTTAAGTGCAAAAAACTAGTTTTTACCCCTTCTTCTTTCCCTGAAGGAGATGGAAAGCACCAGCTCTCTGTATATCAGGGAGAAACCAAACTGGATGGCTTCGGATGAGACGTTCCATCAATCCGATACCGCATGGCGTTTCTTCTTCACCGCTTCCACCGGAAGACTCGCGAGAAGATTCTTCACTTTCCTGCTCCCTGCAGACGCCGTCAACCTAATTCAATAACAGAGATATATTAAAAACTTTTAAACAAAAACACTAATTACGTTATCTCAGGGAAAAGTTTTTATCAACCCCTGTTTTAACCAATTGCCTGTCCCAGGGGTGCAATTAGATCATGTTATCAGAGTTATTTGGCTAAGTTAAAACCATAAATACAAAGATAGGGTCATTTAGCTTGAATTCTGAGAGAAAAAAAATGAGGTACTGTTTTTACGCAGAAGAAAAAGGATGTTCGCCGTTTCCACAAAGCATGAATCAACATAAAAAATTTTAATATCCCACATTGTGTAATGCTCGATTATTTGACATAATATTAGGTGTACAAAATGAAACTCGGCTAAAATCTACAAAATTTACCCTGTGGCTGAGTTTCATTTTGTACACCTAATAAATAAAACTTGTAGGAAATTTAATTCTCTATAAATTTGCACTTAATTATTTTTTTCTAGGATGCACCATTTTCGGAAAATAGTTTTTTTTAAAAATAAATTTATCTTGAAAACAGTGCGTCCTAGAGAAAAATGAATAGAATAAAAATTAAAGAGAATTAAATTTCAAACAGATTTTATTTAGTGCATTTTTCAATATCTGTAACGGTTTACGATTTACAAGCCTTTAAAAATTAACCTTCTTAGTGGTTATACTTCAATAACCTTCTTACACGGAGAAGGTCAACTTTTGATGGACTTTAACGCCTAAAATGTTTAAAATTTTGAAAAAATGAACTACTAGGTGTACAAAATGAAACTAGGCTAAAATCTACAAAATTCAATTTACCCTGTGGCTGAATTTTACTTTGTACACCTAATAAAAGCATGATTGAATAAACATAATTTGAAGATCAAAGCAAATATTGACAATTCGATTTATAAGAACTTTGATGTGCGAAATTAATTGAGATGGAGAGTATGATGGCGTTGGTGCTAGGTGACAACCGCTCCCCTTTTAAAGCAGAAGGTATACAAGCATCGGGAATAAATTGAGCTAACAAAAAAAAAAGACTCCATTATCACTTCACGAAATAAGGCCCGAATGGAAAACGATTCAAGAGCATTCAATCTTCATTGTCAAGTTGGGAAGTATCAGGTGAGGGTCAATTTGGGAGAAGTCCGGCGGGGGGTCGATGTTTTGTCTGCCCTGATTGGGAACACCCTGCACATAATCTCATTGCATCGAGAAGGATTGCGTGAGGGTGAAGCTCCCAATCAAGAAATCGTGTACGTCCCGTATAAAATCACGACAACCCGGAAAAAAGGGGGAAAAAACAGATTCCTCTACGGTTTTTTTTTCCTCTCAAAAAAATGTAACCATTAGCATTTCAAGGGTGTGGTTTACAATACCGCAAAAATTACGTTTTTCTTAACATCTGACCACAGGAACATCCTTTTCCTCAAAAGTTCCTTTTTTCAACATCCTGATTACGCAAAATTTCCGGAAAATTTCTTATAAAAGCCTTCCATGAATAGGAGTAATCGGATAACGTAAATGGGATGAAAGAAAAGACGATAAAACATCTAGAAAAGATGAAAGGCGTTTTTATTTTATATTTAAAAACAAAAGCGATCTGTGAGAAAGTTGATTGGAACTGTCATTTTGTCGTCCCTTCTTTAAAGGTCTTTTCTTTCACTACATAAATTAACCGGCTAAAGAGAGTGACTCATGGGCTCAGACAATACCCCGACTCCCTTCGTTGGACCAGTTTATTGATTTTAATATTTTTTTCCTCCCCCATCGTCTACAGTATTTAGGACTTGATTTCTTCAAAAGGAAAATCATTTAATGGGATTAAGTTAAAAGAAGGTCGTAATTGGAACTGCTGGAGCATGCGCAGAAGGATTGGACGTCATAATTGATGTCGTTTGAATGGTTTGTCCGTCAAATCTGAAGTCCAAATCATTCTGCGCATGCTCCAATTGTTTCAAACCGTTTTAAATTGCGGTTGGAACAAAGCTAATAGATGGGTAGCCTTATTTTGAACCAATTGTATTTATTTTGGATTTTCAGTTTTTTCAAATAATAGCCAATTTTAAATTTCTCAAAGAGAAGTTATTAGCTTTGTTCCAACGCAGTTTGAAACATCTGGAGCGCAGAAGGATTTGGACGTCAAATTGATCGCTTAAATCGTTTGTCCGTCAAATCTGAAGTCCAAATCATTCTGCGCATGCTCGATTGTTTCAAACCAGTTTCAAATTGCGGTTGGAACAAAGCTAATAGATGGGTAGCCTTATTTTGAACCAATTGTATTTTTTGGATTTTCAGTTTTTTCAAATAATAGCCAATTTTAAATTTCAAAGAGAAGTTATTAGCTTTGTCCAACGCAGTTTGAAACATCTGGAGCATGCGCAGATGGATTTGGACGTCAAAATTGACGTCGTTTGAATCGTTTGTCCGTCAAATCTAAGTCCAAATCATTCTGCGCACGCTCCAATTGTTTCAAACCAGTTTCAAATTGCGGTTGGAACAAAGCTAATCTATAGGTAGCCTTATTTTGAACCGATTGTATATTTTGGATTTTCAGTTTTTCAATAATAGCGAATTTTAAATTTCTAAAAGAGAAGTTATGGCTTTGTTCCAACAGTTTGAAACAGTTTGAAACATCTGAAGCATGCGCAAAAGGATTTGGAAGTCAATTGACGTTAATCGTTTGCCCATCAAATCTGAAGACCAATCATTCTGCGCATGCTCCAGGAGTTTCAAACCAGTTACAGCGGTTGGAACAAAGCTATCGTATCTCTATGTCTAGTTTGTAGGAAAGGGTCTTCTTCAATCAATTCGAAAGAACCTAAAGAATTCGCGAAATTCTCACGGTTGTTTTAACCACTAATTGAACGAAAACTGGGAAGTTTCTGATGGAATTTCTTTAAAAAAGTTGATAAATTTGATGGCTTCGTTTGGAAAATAATCACCCTTATTTATGCAAATTGAATTATATGAAGTTTGAGGCCTCAATTTTAAAGGAAAACCAAATTATTTTGTATTCAATTTGCTTAGGGATAGACGTTTTCCTCCGCCTTATCTGTGTCGTAGGGGGAGAAGAAAAGCTTACGTTGAAATAGGACTCCCTTGAAGGCCGATCGACGAGTTCGCATTTACGTTGAATAATGCAAATTTCATTCGAGCAAGGGTTTTCCTACCTTCCTATTTGCGGCTTGGAATCACTTTCTCCCTTGAAAATAAAATAAAGGTCGGATCTATTGTCACGGGGAACCCCTGAAGTCGTATCGGTTGAATCCTCAAGGGTGTACCTGTAAGTGACATCGAGCGGTTTTCTCAACAACTTCTGAGGGGAAGAAAGCAACAGATATCCGCTTTTCTGGGAAACGAAAAAAATCTGTTAAAAATTCGATTAGGACCAACATTTCGAAGTAATCTCTCATTGCTCGGGTGAGTCATTCTGCTCTTGGAAGCGTAGAAGGTCATTAGAGTCAAGAGCAACGTTTCAAAATAAAAGGTTTATTTTTAAACCATTGTCATTGATGCTTTTTAAATAGCGGTAAAATTCTAGCTTTTTTAAGGCTTTGTTTAAATGGGCATTTTTCCTAAAATCTTTGTAAAAGGATACGACGAAACTATTCATCGGATTTTCTTATATAATTTTTGGAAAGAGCTCGTCAAAAAAAAAATGGCTAGCGGTTTTTTTGGAAAAAAAATTTTTGTGGAAAAGTAAGCTTTCCATTTTCCAAAGGAAAACTTTTCGGAAAAACTGCTCCCAAGGCCGCCTAGATATTCCCAAAATAACGAGAACTAGCTTTTGTAAAAAAATTTCCGACGATTTTTAGTGCTCAAATATAGGAAAGTAATTTTAGGCACCTTCCTCTCTGGTTAACACTTGGTTGAATTTTAAAGTACCTATCGTTTTCAATAAAAAAAATAGAACAATGTGGATATCTAAAAAACCCGTTCGATTTTCCAAAAGGCTTTTCACAGTTGTTTTTGTGACGGGCGGTTTATCCATTCTTTTGTGTTACTAAAAAAGTATTTTTTTTTGCGAGTCGCCTCTGACCTTAAGAATAACGGTCCTGAATGTCTTTGATCTAAAAACTGACTGTTGAAATCCACCGCTATTTTCCAATTCGAAAAGGGTCTGAACTACTGAGGTCGTAAGCCACGGTCCGCTAATTTAGACAGATGGCTTGAAAAGACATCAATAAAGGACTTCCGCGTCCCAAACTTTTTTTTGTGCTCGAATATTAAACGCGCTAATATTCGAAGAATCTGTACACGTTTATTAATTTTCAGTTTGAAACGGTCATTGTTCCTCCCCTGAGGTAAACAGACTCGAAGGCAATAACGGAGTTTAGGCCCGCTCACCGACCGCAATCTTGGCCTTTGTCCAAACACAAACGTACACCCCATTCTCCAGACAACCCCCGACAACTCCTTTCACTTTCAGTTTTCAAATTGAATAAAAACGGAAGTCTTAAGTGAAATCATCGCGAGCATTTCGCGCTCCACTGAAAACGTGTTTAAAAACTACCTGGTTTTGTCAAAAAAAGGAAAAGTTTTAAAAAAGGTATTTCACGTGATTTACTCATCGCGTGCACACACGCTTATTAATATATTCTCACACAAATCCGTTTACAGTATGGACTTTCTATAAAGCTTGTTCCTGGATTACATAATTATAATTCATGTTTTTTTCTCTCGAGGGTTTTATGGTATAAAATATACAGATGAGGAAGAGACAGTATCTTCAAGTTCCTCGTTACCTTTCCGCTTACTCGCAAAAATCAGTTTATTACAGGGATGGGCGATTTATTGATTGAGAATTATTGACCAAAAATCGCCTTTTTTAAGGCATTATGGACCGAAAATCGCCTTTTTTAAGGCATTATTGACCAAAAATCGCCTTTTTAAGGCATTATTGACCAAAAAATCGCCTTTAAGGCGTTATTGACCAAAATCGCCTTTTTTAAAGGATTGTTGACCAAAAATCGCCTTTTTAGGCTTATTGACCAAAAATCGCTTTTCAAAGAAATTTTGACCAAATTGCCTTTTTTTAAGGCATTTTGACCGAAAATCGCCTTTTTAAGCATTTTCACAGTTTTTGTCTAAGAAACAACCGTTTGACTGCATTTTCTGGTGTTTTTTTTACGGTGTTCTGGTCAATAACTGTTTATGGAATTTTTCACCTAAAAACACCAATTTCACCGGATTTTTGATATTTTTTCTCGATATTTTCACCAAGGCTCCAGAGAACTTCTACTTTTTCTAGTTTTTGGGCGAAAATCGTCGGAGTTATTAGCGTATATTTCAGGTATTTTTACGTTTGCATATTATTGGCATATTTCGTCAATTTTTAGGCATTGAAGTCTAATAATAATGAAGGTCGGGGTTTTGCTTGGCGGGGCGGAAAGATGCCGCGTTCCTAAATAATTCTTTCATCCGATATATTTCGCTATATCGATATATTTCATTTTTTTCGGTTGTCATACCGACATTTCGGTTGTTAGACCTTTTCGGTGTTAGACCGATAGGAGCATCCGAAACGTCGGTATGACAACCGAAAAATCGGTCATAAATATATCGATATACGGATATATTTCTTCCGATATATCGGTCGGCCGATATATCGATATTTTTTCGTCAAGAATAACTGTTTATGGAATTTTTCACCTATTTTTTTTATAATCGCCCATCCATAATTACAGGTACATTTTATTCAAATACAGGTAAAATTTAAAAAAAAATAAATAAAAAAAAAACGGTCAACACCGAAAATTGGTCTAACAACCTAAATATCCGTCTATCAACCGAAATATCTATCTAACAACCGAAATATCTGTCTAACAACCGAAATATCCGTCTAACAACCGATCTAACATCCTAAATATCGGTCAAACACGATCGATATATCGATTTATTTGTATATATCACCCATCCCTAGTTTATTAAAGATCGAAAGAGGAAAACTAAGCACGGAATTCCCCGGATCTTTCTCTACCATCGTCCACCTTGACTAGAGAGCCCATCTCTTTGGACATCCTGCAGTAGGGTACTTTCATCCCCACAAAGTCCTTTCGGTACCTTCGGTGCCATCCAGGCGAACTCTGCATAGCTGAGACTAAGGCTCTCAGGGATTACCGTAGAAGATCTTCTGATAAGCTTGTGATAAGGATTTATTTGCAACGTTGAAACTCAACAAAATTTAAACTCATAACGGATATGGCATAAAAATTAAACCTTAACTTCTATTAGCATATTTAAACGAAAACTTAAAAACCGGATCGATTTCGCAGATTTAAAATGCCTGAAAACCGTTGTAGCAGGTACACACTTGTATTCGTAAAAGCTGTTATTCCGAGACTACTAATCCATGTCTTTCGTTAAAAGTAGAGAGTACTTAGTAAATAAATAACCGTTTAAACAATTTGCATAACTTGAGGAACTGGTTTGCCATTTGACTTGAGGCCAGCTCTTGTCAAAATCGTACCTATTTTAAATCGCGATCGTTTTTCTTTTTTAAAATAAAGGATGATTAATATTTCGAGATGGTGTCTGGTGTCGCCGTCCTTTTTTAGCAACCCCTATTTTAAACAAGAAGTACGTGCGAAGATTGCTGGATGACGTGGCCCAACCCCTACGGAGTTCTTTTGTTGGTAATAATCGTAAAAAGCTCTTCACATGTAAATCAGGAGACTGATCAAGAAAAACATGACGTTTTAGTTTAAAAGATTGGGATTCTGATAATCCTTGAAAATCAAACATTGGGAGAAGTTTTAAAAGTTCAATTAGGACCAATAATTACGCTTTGTCAATAAAATATGTAGGTGTGGAAATAAATCCTTATCACAAGCTTATCAGAAGATCTTCTACGGTAATCCCTGTTAGTCTCGGATATGCAGCGTTCGCCCTAGGATGCCAGCGAAGGTACCATAAGGACTTGGGGATGAAAGCACCCCCACTGCAAGTTGTCCGAAGACGAAGGGCTCTCTAGTCAAGAGTAGAGATGGGCGATATATAAAAATATATCGATATATTGATCGACCAATATTTCGATATATCGGAAAAATTATATCTAGAAACGCGGCAGCGTTCCGCCCAGCCAAGTAAAACCTTTACCTTCATTAATATTGGACTTCAATGCGCTAAAATTGACGAAATATGCCATATAATATGCAAACGCTGATAATTCCAACGGTTTTCGCCCCAAAAACTAGAAGTTCTCTAGAGACTTGATGAAAATATCGAGGAAAAATACTAAAAATCCGGTGAAATGGGCGTTTTCAGGTGAAAAATTCCATAAAAAGTTATTCTTGACCAGAACACCGTAAAAAACACCAAAATGTAGTTAAACGGCTGTTTCTTAAACAAAAACTGTGAAAAATGCCTTAAAAAAAGGCAATTTTTGGTCAAAAATGCCTTAAATCCGTTGTTTCTTAGACAAAAACTTGAAAAATGCCTTAAAAAAAAGGCTACTTTGGTCAAAAATGCCTTAAATCCGTTGTTTCTAAGACAAAACTGTGAAAAATGCCTTAAAAAAGGCTACTTTGGTCAAAATGCCTTAAATCCGTTGTTTCTAAGACAAAACTGTGAAAAACGCCTTAAAAAAAAGGCAATTTTGGTCAAAAATGCCTTAAATCCGTCGTTTCTTAGACAAAAACTGTAAAAAAAATGCCTTAAAAAAGGCAATTTTCGTCAAAAATGCCTTAAATCCGTTGTTTCTTAGACAAAACTGTTAAAAATGCCTTTAAAAAGGCAATTTTTGGGCAAAAATGCCTTAAATACGTTATTTCTTAGACAAAAACTGTTAAAAATGCCTTGAAGAAGGCAATTTTGGTCAAAAATGCCTTAAATCCGCTGTTTCTTAGACAAAACTGTTAAAAATGCCTTAAAAAAGGCAAAAATGCATATAAAAAGGCATCCCTACTGCAAGATGTGCAAAATGAATTCCGTGCTTTTGAAATAGTTTTTCACTATAAACCCTTTAATAAACGGTCTTGACGGTTAGCCAACATAATATGTTGTTAAGAGGTTTTCGTTTGGACCTAACCAGGTGAACTATTTTCCGTTTATTGTTTTCTCAAATTTTTCTGTTAATATAACTGCGATTTGTGCGAGTACGCTGGAAGGTAACTTGAAGATGTCATTGACCGAAGGATGGGGATGAAAGCACCCCAGCAAGATGTCCGATAAATAAATTTTTTTACCTGATCTAAAGACTGCTTTTTCTCCTCTTTGAGATCGATGATGGTGAATTGAGGGGAAAGCCGTCTGCTGTCCTGAACGGGTGAGTTTGTGAGGCTCCTAGCTCCAGTTTTCGTGATGGTATCCTCCCTCCCCAAACCCTCCATGTACGGCTCCAGGAATGCATCCCCTCTGGAAGCAAAAAAAAAAGATCAATTATTAAATAGAAAATTAAAGACATAAATTACATGACATCAACCCTATGATTCGGGGTCGTAATAGCATCGTAAAACGAATTTATGTTCGAAATCCCTCTACAAAACGTGAATCGGAATTTAAACTGAGGATATTCAGACTTTTGAAAATGTTTAGTTAATTACGAGGGAGTGTATTTTATTTAGAAACAATACGTTGAGAACAATGAAGAAATTCTGCGGAATAAAGGGCTTTCAAAACCGAATCAAACTTGGGTACCCAATAATCCCCGGGAGACTCTTTAGGGGAAACTCGAGTTTTCCTTAATTACCAAATTGTTTATCAAGGGTTGAAAATCCAAGAGAAAACGCCCAAAAGTTGTGATTTCAACATAATGACGACTCGACATTTTTTAAGGTAGTTAACTACTTGAGTAATCTCAAATAGACGGTAAAAAAGTCCATTTTCTTCCTTAACGACATTTTTTTCAGGATGTTGGTTTTTCTGGGTTGGGGTCGAGAATTAATAGCTCCTTTGACTCACGGACAAATTGAACGGAAGCATCCTTTCATCCCCTGTTGCTTTGGTTAACAAAACATCAGAAACAACAAGAAGCTTTTTTGAAACTCCTGGAGCATGCGCAGAACGATTTGCACGTCGAAATTGACCTCAGATGACTTCAGATTTGACGGAACAACGATTTGAACGACTTCATATTTGACGTCCAAATCCTTCTGCGCATGCTCCAGGAGTTTCAAACTGCGGTAGAAGTACAAAATTAGACGGTTCGGTTTTGTCCCACTGAATATTCACGACTAGGATGGCGCTTTTAGAGCATTTTTAAGATGTTTATTTTATGAGCTAAAAGCTTTGTTCCAACCGCTGAAACAGGTTTGAAACTGGAGCATGCGCAGAACGATTTGCACGTATAAATTGACCTCAGATGACTTCAGATTTGACGGAACAACGATTTGAACGACTTCATATTGACGTCCAAATCCTTCTGCGCATGCTCTATGAGTTTCAAACTGCGGTAAAAGTTCAAAATTAGACGGTTCAGTTTTGTCCCGCTGTCCTACGACTAGGATGGCGCTTAATTGATTTTAGAGCTTTTTTTAGATGTTTGAGGAAGGAAAAAATATGGTAGACAGATTTTTAAAAATAACAGAACATTTTTGGAATTTTTGAGTTCAACACCCTGTAATCAAAACATTTTGACTTTAAACAAAACTTGCTTTTACAACAACCATACAAAACAGAGTAGAAAAAAAAGAAGGCTCATTAATTTCCATTCGGTCGCGTAGCACGGTCTTATCCTTTTCACGCTCAAAAAGTTTTCCCAGCGAAAAAACACTCTCGAAACTTCCCTCGAGACTTTCACACCTACTTATCGAATTTTCTACGGTCAAGACCGCACATCCAACCAATTTAGACCCTTCAGAGTGTCAATTCGACGGACGTTTATAGGAAAATTCGATTTTTATTTCTGGGGTTGTGAGTTGAAAGCGATCATCCGAAAGCGGAGAACAATAGGCTTCTTGTCTCTTCCGCCTCTTTGGATTCTGATAAGAAATTTGCGCTACACCTTAATTAAAAGCGTACAAAAAAGTTGTTTTTAAGCTTTTAAACAATAAAGGAAACCCTCGGTTATTTTTACATTGAAACAAAATAAAAAAAAAAGTTTTTGGGAGGGTCGCTTGAATTATATTGTCGTAGCGGACTTCAGAATTACCCCCGATGAACAAACTCGAACTCATAAATAAGTTATCTACAAAGTTGACAAAAGCAATCTCCCGGCAATAAGAGGCAAGGGAGGCCCCTCGATGTTATTGGGGCCTTGTGGCCCCTCAGTAAATTTAACTAAATAAATTGGCGAACCTGAGCGAATTATCGTGCGAATTCGGCACGAGTAGACTTCTATAATTGAGTGTGAGTCAACAGAAAAGGGACGTTTCGGACAATTTATTTCGGAAAAAACTTCGCGGAGGGACCACGCATGAATAAAGATGGAAAGGCCTCTTTGACTTTTTTCCCCTCTTTTTTTTTAAAAGGTTGCCACTTCAATATTTAAAAATGTAAATAATTGAAGAAATAATTTTCAAAGAGAAAAATCCAAACAGTTTTTTCCGGATTTCAACCTTACTTTATTAATCACAACTCTCATGGAATAAATCATGACGTATTTCTGGTTAACCTCGGGTCAATACCCGAGCTTTGCTGACTAAAATACGGCTTTTGTCAATTTTTGCTCGAGAGAAAGTTAAAATATTTGGATTAAACGACCCTGATACTCGGGTATCGACAATAAACGCTTTCACCTACGTCGGAAAAACGAGAAAGTCATTTAGGATTGTCGCCTGAAAACAGTTTTTCTTATTTATCGTGCGAGCCTCGAAAAAAAAAGCGAGAAAGCGAGAAACGATGTGACATTTCGGAAGGGGACAAAAAACAAAAGGTGTCGCGTAATCACGAATGAGGCTTTAAGGGAATCAGGTCAAAACCACCCCGCTGACAGTGGAGCTTTTGTACGTCAACCTAATCCAATTCCTTGTTACGTGAGAATCATATAAATAAGCCAGAAAAGCAACAGGAAAAGAAATTCTAGACAAACAAAGACTAAAGATGAAAAAGGTTTATTATGATGGTATAAAAAAGATCCGTGGCCAGAAATTAATTTCGGGAAAAAACCACTTTTTATCAGTTTTTCAAGCGGCTTTTAGGCAAAGATACCTGTTTGCCCATTTTTGGAATCTTTACTCAGCTTTTTCACCGAGTTTTTGGGCTTAGTAATTAGGTTTGAACCTGAAAATCACGGATTTTAGGAAAAGATACGTTCGCCCATTTCTGGAATCTTTACTTTTTCACCGAGTTTTTGGGCTTAGTAATTGGGTTTTGAACCTGAAAATCACCGGCTTTTAGGCAAAGATACCTGTTCGCCATTTCTGGAATCTTTACTCTGCTTTTTCACCGAGTTTTTGGGCTTGGTAATTGGGTTTTGAACCTAAAAATCACCTGCTTTTAGGCAAATACCTGTTTGCCCATTTTGGAAACTTTACTCAGTTTTTTCACTGAGTTTTTGGAATAATTTGGCTTTGAACCAGAAAATCACCGGCTTTTAGGAAAAGATACCTGTTCGCCCGTTTTTGGAATCTTCACTCTGCTTTTTCACCGAGTTTTTGGGCTTAGTAATGGGTTTTGAACTTAAAAATCACCGGCTTTTAGGAAAAGATACCTGTTCGCCCATTTTTGGAATCTTTACTCAGCTTTTTCACCAAGTTTTTGGGCTTAGTAATTGGGTTTCGAACCTGAAAATCACCGGCTTTTAGGAAAAGATAACTGTTCGCCCATTTCTGGAATCTTTACTTTTTCACCGAGTTTTTAGGCTTAAAAATCGGGCTTTGAACCTAAAATCACCATTTTTTATCTCCAAACTTTTCCTTTAGGTTCAGAGCAAGGAGAGCTCTTTTGATAACACGAAGAGGTTAATTTTTTTCCTCTCCAAACGAGCTTTTCTTGCGAAAGGAAAAAAATGAACCCACTCGTGTTATCAAACTAGTTTGAATTTGGCAAATCTCAAAAGATGAAATGTTTGAAAAAACGCGAGAACTAAAACACATGAATGTTTGCGCATGCGCGTTGTTATGGCATCGTAAGTCACATGTACCGTGAGGATTGACGCCTGATTAATGAAAGTTAGCGGCCATATGGAATATATTAATCATTTTACTTATTTAAAATTAGTTCTGTTCTATGATAATGAAAAACGTTTGTGCCTGCACGTGTCATTTTATAAAAAGTTAACACGTGCTTTTAATGTTTTTAGACAGAAAAGGAGGGGAAGGTTGAATTATTATGGGCTCATTTGTCCCAGTGAGTCTCATCACGCTCGGGCCAGACGCGTCAAAAACCTTTATATTATTACAATTTCGCCTTTTGTTAAAACGTGATGGGGAAATGCATTGTGCATTCGTTCCAAGCTGTTAGATACAATATCGCTGAAACCGAGCGTTATTAAAATACTCGAAAATACGTCTAAAATTTTTGTTTTTGTTGAGAAAAAAAAACTGTCCGACAACTTTCTCGGAGTCCGAAGGGTGGTTTGAACGAGAAAGGCAAACATTTACTTTTGGATTTTCATAAAAGGGCCCGGAGGCAGGAAAAGTCCCTTTTTCGTTATATATTTGTTCTGAGGCTGCATATGACTCAGTTCAGTCATACCACATCTGTTCCCGTTTCCATCAAACCTAGCTTAGCTCCCATCATCGAATTTCCACCCCTCTGATCATTACCGACTTTCCAGATTCTGCTATTGCCTTTATGTCTGAATCAAAGATGACTAGTAGAAGTACTGTTTGATGATCCAAACTTCCTTAAAGAGAAGAACATATAGGAGGGGAAGTATTAAGGAGGGGAAGTATAACGGAGAGGCAAAGTTGATATCGGTAAAGATCAATATACGATTTGACACAAAAACGTCGAGGGTATCACAATAACTTTTTTAAGGAAGTTAAAAAGGGGAAGAAATTTTAGTCTTTTTTTACGAGAGGAGAAATTTTCGACTGATAAGAGGCAATTCGGACGGAATGAAATGGCAACGACTATTTCCTGCTGACTAAAGCAATGAAATAAACTTTTAAGCCGTCGTTTTTCCCCTTTCATTTATGCTTTTTCATTGAATTTAAAATGAAGCTGAAACCTCAGGTAAGTAGGCTAAAGTGAAATCTTGATAAGCGCCCGGGCATTTTTCCTCCAAATCTTTGTAAAAGGATTACGACGAAACTATTCATCGGATTTTCTTATATATATTTTTGCAAAGAGCTCGTCAAAATTTACAAAATGGCTAGCGGTTTTTTGGAAAAAATGTTTTGGAGGAAAAGTAAGCTTTCCATTTCCAAAGGAAAACTTTTTCGGGAAAAATTGCTCCCAAGACCGCCGAGACATTGCCAAAATGAGGAGAATGAGCTTTTGTAAAAAATTTTCCGACGATTTTTAGAGCTCAAATATAGGAAAGTAATTTTAGGCATCTTCCCTCTCCGTCTAAAACTTAGGGATGGGCGATATATATCGATATATTTGTGCCGATATATCGGCCTTTCGATATACATATATCAGATATATTTTTTTTTCTAAATACCTTTGACCGTCCGTTTTACGTCAATTTGGGTCAAAAAACACTACTTTATTTTGCATAGCGGGGCGGAACGCGGCACATCCGGTATATCGATATATTCCGTATTTTCGATTGTCATACCGAGATTTCGGTTGTTAGACCAATATTTAGGATGTTAGAACGATTTTTCGGTTGTCATACCGACATTTCGGATGTTAGACCAATTTTTCGGTGTTAGACCGATAGGGAGCATCCGAAACGTCGGTATGACCGAAAAATTGTTCTAACATCCTAAATATCGGTCTAACAACCGAAATATCAGTCAAAGATCCTAAATATCGGTCTAACAACCGAAATATCGGTCAAACACGATCGATATATCGATAAATTTCTTTCGATATATCGGTCTAACAACCGAAATATCGGTGTAACAACCTAAATATCGGTGTAACAACCTAAATATCGGTGTAACAACCATTATATCCGTCTAACAACCAATCTAAAATCCTAAATATCGGTCTAACAACCGAAATGGAAGTCAAACATCCTAAATATCGGTCTGACAACCGAAATATCTGTCAAACACGATTGATATATCGATAAATTTCTTCCGATATATCGGTCTAACAACCGAAATATCCGGTGTAACAACCTAAATATCGGTGTAACATCCTAAATATCGGTCTAACAACCGAAATATCGGCCAACACTATCGATATATCGATAAATTTCTTCCGATATATCGGTCTAACAACCGAAAAATCGGTGTAACAACCTAAATATCGGGTAACAACCATAATATCCGTCTAACAACCAATCTAAAATCCTAAATATCGGTCTAACAACCGATATATCAGTCAAACATCCTAAATATCGGTCTGACAACCGAATATCTGTCGAACACGATCGATATACCGATAAATTTCTTCCGATATATCGGTCTAACAACCGAAATGTCCGGTGTAAAAACCTAAATATCGGTGTAACAACCAAAATATCGGGGTAACAACCTAAATATCCGTCTAACAACCGATCTAACATCCTAAATATCGGCCTAACAACCGAAATATCGGTCAATCACGATCGATACATCGATATATTTCTTCCGATATATTTTCGACCTATTTTTATATATTGCCCATCCCTACGTTACACTTGGTCGAATTTTGATGTCGGATCAAGAGAGCAAGTAAAGAAAATCCATTCACTGTGCAAACTGGATAAAGGACTATTAAAAATGAGGTTTTTTTATTTATCTAGTCTCGGTCAGAAACTTCCATTATATTTTATCCAGTTTCGAAACAGGTTTTGAGTTTCCGGTTACGGTTCAGGTTTTTTTCAGAGGCAAAGCGTGATTTCTATTTAAAATTTTTGTTTAAACGATTTTTTGTCGTTTTGTTTACGTCCGACAGTATGGAAACACCCGGGTATATTCTGAGCTGGGGTTTTTTTTGTCATTAAAAAATGCTCGTATGAAAGGGGGGTTCTATAATGGTTTCTGGAGGCGGTCAAAGTCCTCAAACTGAAAAGCGGAATAGAAAAGAAATTCTCCCTCAGGGGTTATTTGAAAAGGGACCCTGGGGCGGTTAATATCCATACCGGAGGGAGGGTGGCGTTCTATGATAATGAGGGAGTGACACCCCGCTTCTTATCTCCGGACGTCCACCGCACCCACCGACACCCTTCCTCCCGGAACATTAATATTAACAACCCCTCAAACACCGCGGAAGCCGCTGTTTATAAAGAGAACCGCTTAAAATCCGGCATGAGAAAAAGAAAAATTCAGCGTTAATTAGACCAGGGAATTTCTATTGTAGTGAGCTGTTTCCAAGGACGATGACACCAAAAGATAATCCCATAAACATAAAGTTTTTGATTGTTAACGACGGTTTTGGGTAGATTTTTTATAATTGAGGTTGTTTTTTCCGAAATGCCAATTCGTGAAGACATTCGAAATCACGATTTAAAGGCTATTCATCATCGATGTGAAAAAAGGAGCAAACGTTATCCGGTTTTCATATGCGCAATGCAAAATCGTGATCGGAGGAAGTTGAGAAAGTGTGCCAAATAATGGGTGCTCCATACGTGCTTCTCGAACAACAGTCTTCCTATTGATTCATGATACGGGAAGGGTTTCCTCTTTTCCGAGTGAGCGATTCCCAGGGCTCGCGTGCCAATTGGAACCGAGGGCGCTTAAATATTTAGACGAAAACATCCGCAGGGCAAAAACGAAATATTTGGCCGTGAACTTCCAGGATAAAATTCGATCATTGAATAAAGGATTACTCGACAAAGGATTCTCAGATGAGTCAGTTCTTGGGCCGATGCCAGCGTTGCTATTGGAAACGGAGACCCTTAACATCCCCTAATTGCCAACAATTTTCGTCTAAGAGCATTAAAATAGCGCAAAAATGGGATTATTCTTAAATAAAGTGGCGGGAGAAGTTGAGAGCTTCATTAGAAAACGTTATTTCCAGTTCCTTAAGTTAATTCCTCAAGATCAAAAGGACCTAAGCTGTTTTCTAGACATCAAACTTTTTAATTTACATAAAAATACTTTAGAAGGATGCATACGTATTTCGTTTGATGCACAACTACAAAAGACGCTGTAGCTCTTTCAAAAATTATGTTCCAAAAGAAAATTACTATAAAAAACCGCTAATTTTCATTTCTGAAATAAAAAAAGGGGTTCTAACTTTAAGAAAGGCCGTTAGCAACGACATCTCGTGATGCAGAATGCGAAGATGCTTGAATTCGTGATATTTGGAATAAAAAAGAAGTGGACTAAAAAAAATGAGTCTTTTAGGTCGATTTTAACGGATTTTAGCGCAAAAAACGCGTTATTTGGGCTAAAATCCGTTAAAATTTGACATTTTTAAAGTTGTCAAAAATGGACATATGAATAGTCAAATCAACTTGAAATTTTGCGTAGATTACGAATCAGAAATAAAAAATAGGGGTTCTCATTTGAAATAACGAATTTAGTACTGTTGGGGCACCCTATATATCCAAATGCATTTTAAACTTCACCATCAAATTCTTTGATTTAAATTAAGGGGGGTTTACATTTAACTTTTTTTCATAAAACCACTTTTTAACGCTCTCCCAGACACCCCGTTGGGAGATATTTTGGGTATCCTCGCCCGTTCTGTGTGGCCTGGCAGGGCGAAAACCTTCCTTTTTTCTACCTTGACACTAAAAAAATGTTTTCCCACAAATACAGCACATTTGAAATATTATTCATGTATACTACTATTTGGGGAAACCTGTGAAGAAATAAGATTTATCAGAGTGAAGATAGGATCGTGCAGAGGGAGTGATGTGATACATACGCGATGACGTCATTTCCCAAAGGAGTCAACCCTTTGTAGAGACCCCCTTAAGGGAAATGTCACAACTGTCTTACACAAGACTCACCCTTCACAGCGTCTAAATAGATAAGAAAGAAAGCTTATAAAAAATAATATTTAAGGCAACCGATAAACCCCGAAAAGACCGGTATCGCTAAGTCAAACAAGATTAAGTTCAAAGATACCTCCAGGTTTGTTTACAGAACCCTAAACTCCTTTCTAATCTTACATTGTTACCATTAAACCTTTTTTTACCCTCGGATATCGACCGCATATTCTAGAAGCTCGGAAGAAAAAGTTGTTCCTGAAGACTTTTCGGAGGGGAAAAGAAGTTGGCAATCAAATAAAAACATGAATATTTTAAGTTTATGGTCAGTACTCTGTATGTCATTTCTAATTAAAGTTCTCCGTGTGAAGCTCGTGGGACAGCGCATGTGGTTGGCAGCTGGCTACTCGACGTGACCCAACTTCTACGTGATTACTCTTTCAAAAATTGTTTAAATCATGAAACTTTTATTGACTTTGTGAAGTGACAGTGAAAAAAGATTTAGGGCAGAAATTGAAATTCCCAAGAAAGCCCCTGAAATATGCAAGTGTTCATTTCGTTGCATTCCGTATCATCCCCCTTGTTTCATGTTTATTCATAATTGAAGTCCAACCGCTGGAACTAATTTCACATATCGCGTACATTTTTTCCCCTTTTCCGTCGCTTATTGAGAGGAAAACATTTTTTATATAAAAAAAGTTCAAAAGGCTCAAATTAAAATTCATGCGTTGAGAACTCGCGTCTCTTCCAAGAAAAAAGATCAATAATGACGCACTTCATGTTAAAAATTTTCAGATCTTGTTACTAAACAAAAGAAATTTTTTAATTATATTTTTAGAAAATCTGCTTATCTCAAAAGAGGGTTGAAGACCAGGTTTTCGGAAAACGTTAATGGTAATCCCGAGGTCTTTTCCTCCCCTAAGTTCCGCAGAGAGCTTTGCCGTTGTGTGCAGAAGCCTTCAGATGGCTTAAGGAAAAGGGAGTTACATACTTGGCTTCCCGGCGACAAATATTATGGAAGCCCGGTTTCCATTTACGGTCCCTAGAAGTCTTAGATATGCCAGGATATTATTCATATTTTTTAATAGTTCAAAGAAAAAGTTCAGGCTTCTTTTAAAGGCGGATCCAACCTCAAAATTCAAGTGCTAGACAGAGAAATGAAGCCTAAAATTACTTTCCTATATTTGAGCACTAAAAATCGTCGGAAATTTTTTTACAATAGTCAGGGATAGTTTCTTTCACTCCCAGCATTTTTCTCCAAATCTATGTAAAAGGATTACGACGAAACTATTCATCGGACTTCCTTATATAATATGTTTTTGGAAAGAAGACGCCAAAACCAACAAAATGGCTAGCCGTTTTTTTGGAAAAAACGTTTTGGTGGAAAAGTAAGCTTTCCATTTTCCAAAGGAAAACTTTTTCGGAAAAACTGCTCCCAAGACCGCCTAGACATTCTCAAAATAACGAGAACTAGCTCTTGTAAAAAATTTTCGGACGATTTTAGGGCTCAAATATAGGAAAGTAATTTAGGCATCTTCCCTCCCCGTCTTACACTTAGGAATTGGCGATATACATATATCGATGAGCGATATACGATATACTCGTATATCGATATATTTGTGCCGATATATCGGAGGTTTTGCTTGGCGGGCGGAACGCTACCGCTTCCTATATAATACTTTCCTCCGAAATATCGATATAAGTACTTCGTTTTTTAGGTTGTCATACCGACATTTCGGTTGTTAGACCGATATTTAGGATGTTAGAACGATTTTTCGGTTGACAATCCGACGTTTCGGATGCTCCCTATCGGTCTAACACCAAAAAAAGGGTCTTACACCGAAAAATGGATACTTTTCCACTAAAACAATTTCGAGTTTGACAGATTTTTCGGTTGTTAGACCGATATTTAGGATGTTAGAACGATTTTTCGGTTGTCATACCGACATTTCGGATGTTAGACCAATTTTTCGGTGTAAGACCCCTTTTTCGGTGTTAGACCGATAGGGAGCATCCGAAACGTTGGAATGACAACCGCAAAATCGTTCTAACATCCTAAATATCGGTGTAACAACCGAAATATCTGTCAAACACGAAAATGTTTTAGTGGAAAAGTAAGTTTTCCATTTTCCAAAGGAAACTTTTTCGGAAAAACTGCTCCCAAGACCGCCTAGACATTACCAAAATGAGGATAATGAGCTTTTGTAAAAAAATTTCCGACGATTTTTAGAGCTCAAATATAGGAAAGTAACTTTAAGGGCGAAAGTGCAGCGATCTTCATGATGCTTGGGCCCTTAAGGACAAGGGAATTACATCTAAACTTGGCTCGCCAGTCCCTAGAAGTCTTAGATACGCCAGATATTATTCATAATTCTTAATGTTCTAAGAAAAAGTTCAGGTTTCTTTAAAAAAAATATTTTGACATACAATAGAAGAAATTTAAATACAAATCACTTGTTTCCAAACTAATAATAATTAAAAAGCACATAAAAAAATTTAAATAACAAAATTGAATAATTATAATGCCTTTGTAAAGATAATGAGAAAATTGGACAAGTCCTTTACTTATAATTCAGATGAAAATTGAAAAAGAAAGCTGCCTGAGAGGCGGAAAAAAAATCTCTAAGGCTCAAGAGCTTTTAACCCGATCAATTTTAATTTTATAAAAAGCTCTTCGTTAAGTATATTAATTTCAAACCAGTATCATGGTTAAAAATTGCTTTTTTTTTTCTCTTTTCATATTGATGAAAATAATGTCGCTAGAATGTAATTATATACTATATGATGAAAGGATGAGTTTGGAGTTCAAAGGAATCGAATCACGAGGGGTTTGTGGGATTGGATTATATCGTCGATAGGGAGAAAATTCAAGAAGTCGAACAACCCCCAAAAATTTACTTTACCGCCCAGTGTTTTTTGAGGTGGCTAATCGAATTTTTTGGATGACCGGCACACAGAAAAAAGGCGAGGAATGGTTGCAAGTTGAACGCCCTTGTCCCTTGAACTTGATCGATCCTGAGCACGTGTAGAGCGGGGATTTGGTTCCTTTTTTTTGATAGCAGGGGTGCCACATAAAGAAAATTATGCTTATCAATGAACACTCTTATCTTTTACACACCATAGAGCAGCTTAAAACTGTAAAAAACACCCTTTTTGCTTTTTTTAAAAGCCATCTCGTAAAAAAATATCTCTATAGGCTTGAAATGAACTTTTGTACGGCCGAACAAAATGCCAAAATGAAGCTAAAACTGCAACAGAAAAGGTCAAAATCAAGATAAAGATTTCCTCGCGAAAATGGCTCTGATTTCGAAATATAGTGGCCAATTTTTTTTTCGATGAAATGCATCGCGTTATATTCTTAGCTCATCAGGTTGGGGAGGGATGACATAATTTCTTCAAGGCCCATTCATAAATCGGTGAAAGTCAAACCGGTCCTGAAATTAACCGTAGGGCCGGTTACGAGGATCACGGTAATAAAGAACTCAAATTAAAATTTTTAGCTTAACAAATTCCTGGCAAAAATAAAATAAAAAGGGGGATTTTATTGGTGGTGTTTACGTTTCATAGGATAAAGAACGAAAAAGTTGCTTTTTAAATCGCTGGAGGTAAAGGAGTTTTATTTTTGAAACGGTAGAGAACTGGCTCACCTTGTGCGGAAACTCCATCAATTTTTTCCCAGATACAAACTTAACGCCCACCGGATCCATTTATTTAATTCGTTATATAATCCTAGATGAAACGAAGAAGCTTAAAATATTCAAAAGTAACGGCGTCTTATCTTTTTTCCGGGACAACCTTGAGGTGCTCAAGGGTTCAACGGCATTTTAAAAATTTAGGTCGTCTAGGATAATCGAAATTTGATGCAATCTTATAAACCTTTGGAAAAGGATTACGACTAAACTATTCATCGGATTTTCTTATATAATATATTTTTGGAAAGATCTCCTCAAAACCTACAAAATGACTAGCGTTTTTTTTTGGAAAAAATGTTTCAGAGGAAAGCTAAGCTTTCCATTTGCCAAAGGAAAACTTTTTCGGAAAAACTGCTCCCAAGCCCGCCTAGTCATTCCCAAAATAACGAGAAATAGGTTTTTTAAAAAATTTTCAGACGATTCTTAGTGCTCAAATATAGAAAAGTATTAGGTGTACAAAATGAAACTCGGCTAAAATCTACGAAATTCAAATTTACCCTGTAGCTGAGTTTCATTTCGTACACTTAATAAATAAGAATTGTAGGAAATTTAATTCTCTATAAATTTGTACTTAATTATTTTTTTCTAGGATGCACCATTTTCGGAAAATAATTTTTTTTAAAATAAATTTATCTTGAAAACAGTGAGTCCTAGAGAAAAAATGAATAGAATAAAAGTTAAAGAGAATTAAATTTCCAACAGATTTTATTTAGTGCATTTTTTCAATATCTGTAACGGTTTACGATTTACAAGCCTTTAAAAATTAACCTTCTTAATGGTTATTCTTCAATAACCTTCTTACACGGAGAAGGCCAACTTTTGATGGACTTTAACGCCTAAAATGTTTAAAATTTTGAAAAAATGAACTACTAGGTGTACAAAATGAAACTCGGCTAAAATCTACAAAATTCAAAACCCTGTGGCTGAGTTTCATTTTGTACACCTAATAATTTTAGGGGAGAAGGTGCTGCGATCTCTTGTTTTGGAAACATCGAAGGTCCTCCTTGCTTACTGCATTTCTTCGGGTCTAATTAAAGAAGGATGAGGGATCAAGGGGGAAGAAGCAATAATGTCAAATATCGTTCCCGGGAGGAATTCCCGGAATGGGGAATTCAAGAGGCTGAAGATCCGGAGACCATTATTTGCGAAGAAAACACACTCGAATATCTTGCCTAACGAAAACGGATTTGGTTAACATGGTTTTCTCCGGATTTGACTTTAAAATCCAATTAGGTTTATTTTTGTTTCTCAAAATATAAGCCCGTGACATCCTTCGAGAAATATTTTCCCGCTAAGAATTTGTCGGCCCATTTTCGCATTTGCATACTTGACATGCGGGTACGCTTTTAAAATTTACATACGTTTTTATGTGCGAAGGCTCGGATGAAAATGGACTTTTTATAAAAAACAAAATTTAACATCCCGATTTGAACTTTATAGCTGGTTGTTAAAAAATTGACAAAAAAGGAGAGAAGGAAAAAAATTTTTTGTAATAAGAGAATCGAAAGCCTGACATCTG
This sequence comes from Orius insidiosus, assembly GCA_014119065.1. NCBI lineage: Eukaryota > Metazoa > Arthropoda > Insecta > Hemiptera > Anthocoridae > Orius > Orius insidiosus. Next base: position 27,076 of record JACGAQ010000714.1, read on the forward strand.
TTTTCTGGGGCTAATGAAGGGAATCGATGGGAAGATGTAATTTAGTAGTTTGGCGGATATACAAGAAAAGTAAACATAAGGAGAGATAAGGACATGATTCTGTTAGATCCAGGCCTTTATGAAGTGGAGGGCCAATAGCCTCGGGTCTCCGATCAAAGAGGAATAAAAGGGAGATAAGGGGAGAGCGGAGGGTCAGACAAGGGTCTGTCAACAGAATACGGGCGAATCGATGTTGCAAGTCAATTGAGTACAACCTTTCTTCGCCCATGAAAGCTATTCCAGCACAAACAGATCCTTTTTATACGCATCTTTTCACACTGTTTAAAAAAGTGACTGTTTTAATTTAAAATGTTCGGCAATTTTTCATTTGGAAGTAAAAAAAAAAAGGTTTCATTAGACCCAGAAAAACGAAACGAAGGGTCAGAAACATTATGTCATTGTCAGGACGGTGCAGGTGACACACAGAAGGGTGTCGGGATATTAATAAGTTTTTGCCAGAGGAAAATATGGATTGGGTAAAAGTGGGGAGAGTAGTGCTCTCACTTTTTCATGGATCAGGTAATGAACCGAAGGGTAGGAAGTGTGTGAGTGACACTTGAATGCAAAAAGGGAGAAGGGGTTTAGTTTGAGGGTAAACAATGAACTCATCCCTTTTCTATGCCGTCATGAACATAATCGACTTAATTAAGTCAAGTCTAAGATATCTGGAAATTACTAATCAAAAGAGGGTTTATTTTTGAAGTTAAAAAAGCAGAAAATCGATGTAGGTAGCGTTTTCAATTGAATACAAAGTGAAATCAGATTTGCAGATGGAAGCTGAGTGTTCTCTAAGCCGAGGGACCAACCACAACAAGGCGGATCTTACCCCTCCAAACAAAACCACTCTCGACATTTCCACGTGAAGCTTTTTAGTCTAAAAGCTACATCGGAATTTCTGAAGGGCGTTTTCCCTTCTCAGAAACGCCACTCGAGATTTGTATTACACGCGGGAGTCGTCTTCCATAATCGTACTTTGATTAAGAATTATTGTTCTGGGGTTGTCATCGGAGAGACTGAAAGTAATGAAGATGACTTGGCTTAAGATCTTCTGGTGTAATTAAACTCGAAGAAAAAAGTACTAGTTTGAATAGCTTCCAACGAAAACTTCCTTAAAGAGATGGAACAATATAGGAGGGGGAAGTATAATTTCAAGTATTCTTGAACTTAAAAAATTTTCTTTTGTTTTTTCAGAGAAAAAGAAAATTTGTCGACAAAATTATTCAGGTAGAAGTAATGGACCTTTTGCGCAAGGGATGTCCCTCTCTCAAGTGACTAAATTATCAAATTTCTCCCTACTAAACTGCAACAGATATATCTTCGCCATTTTTTCGAAATTCAAAAATTTGTCCATTTTGTACACCTAATAAATAAAAATTGTAGGAAATTTAATTTTCTATAAATTTGTACTTAATTATTTTTTCTAGGATGCACCATTTTCGGAAATAATTTTTTTTAAATAAATTTATCTTGAAAACAGTGCGTCCTAGAGAAAAAATGAATAGAATAAAAATTAAAGAGAATTAAATTTCCAACTGATTTTATTTAGTGCATTTTTTCAATATCTGTAACGGTTTACGATTTACAAGCCTTTAAAAATTCACCTTCGTAATGGTTATACTTCAATAACCTTCTTACACGGAGAAGGTCAACTTTTGATGGACTTTAACGCCTAAAATGTTCAAAATTTTGGAAAAAATGAACTACTAGGTGTACAAAATGAAACTCGGCTAAAATCTACAAAATTCAAAACCCTGTGGCTGAGTTTCATTTTGTACACCTAATAATTCTGAAGTTTAAATCATTCAATACCCACGCCTATGTTTCGAAATCGAAATGATTATTATTGAAGAATTCCATTTTCCTGAAGGCAAAATAGAAGGGAAAATGTTTCACAACGCCCTTTATTAATTTGATATCCGTAACATAATTATGGGCTTTAAGGGAAAGACAATTCGATTATAAGTTGAAAATTTGACAATAAAAATTATTTTTAGACGATATTAGCTTAGTTCCAACCGCAGTTTGAAACTCTTGGAGTATGCGCAGAGAATCGGACGTCGGTTTTTACGTCAACTGATCATCTGCGCATGCTCCAGGAGTTTCAAACTGCGGAACAAAGCTATTATCACTGACCAAATCGTATAATTTTTGTCATCTTAGATAATAGTTACAAGGAGAACCGGTCATTAAAAACTATAGTGGGCGTGACAGGATTTTTTCTTAAAGTAAAAGCAGGCAATCAATTCCCATCCTCCGCTCGTTTTCATTAACGGAAGTTTCTTGCTAGAACCTGTTGCTTAATATTTAAAAAAAAGAAGAAACTTAAAAAAAAAAGTTTTATTTCGTTCGACGACCGCAGTTGACTAACCTGGGAACTCTTTTCCGGCCAGGAAGTTTCTTATCTCGCGCTAATTAGCATTTATTCTCATTTTAAAACGTCACAGAATAACATTAAAAGTAATAAAAATACACAATAAAAACGGCGATTACTGAGAAATTTCAAGTACTACTATTGATTTCAAAGATAATTTTCAAAATATTCATGAATAAAAACATTTGGCAAGATAATTTGGCGTATAAAACATGGTTTAAATTTAGAACATCTTAATCTATTTGTTCAATATTGACCTTGAAAGTTTAATTACGAGTTTTCATTTTGCTTTTTTTAGGCTTGAGGGGCACAAGGACACCTTTTGAATCTTTCAAGGTCGGATTTCGTTGGCTGCCCTGTTTACGACGTTTTCCGACCGAAAAAACGTGAGGAAGAAGGTAAAATGACATTCTTTCATCTTGAAAAGAGTTTTGTGCTTTTTATAAAAAAGCGAGAAGCCCGTGGGACAGGAATAGCATTGAAAAGGAATGTTTACACTAATCTCTTTTTTCACTCTTTCAATACTCGTTTCCCATTTCAAACATCCTACTGATTTAAGTTGGAAAATATGAACCGCAGTTTGAATCATCTGGAGCATGCGCAGAAGGTTTTGCACGTCAAATTTGACGTCCTGAAATGGTTTGTCCGTCAAATCTGAAGTCATATTAGACGTGCAAATCCTTCTGCGCATGCAACAGCGGTTGGAGTGCGTGGTTGCTTGAAAGCGATGAAATGTCACAAAAATTACGTAAAACGAGGGGGAAAAAAAGAAAGTGAAATTATCAAGAGAGAAAATAGAAGAATTACAGGGGTTACGATGTAATAAAAATAGAACGCGGAGAAAGCAGTTTAGATAAATAAAAATGTGAGCAATTAGTTTATCTTACCGTCTCCACGCTCCGATTTCGGCATATCTCCGGCTGCAGTTGTAGTTGTGATGCGTTAGAGGAAGATGAGTTGAATGCCGGTGGTTTATACGGATGATGTTGTTGTTGTTTTGGTTGATAATAAGGTTATCGTTGGGGGATCCGAGGGATGGCATTTCGAAGATATCCTTCTTTATTACCCCCAGGTGCTCATCTCCCGACCTAAATTTTTTACGTCAATTTTTTTTAAAAACCAAGGTAATGTGCACAAAACTCATTTTTTCCTAAAGACAATAAAAGTCGTTTAATTTAAATGTAATTTTATTGCGATTTCGAGAGTTATTAGGGAGTAAATCGATTCACCAAGGCAACCCAGTTGAAGTACATACTTCGCATAATTAAGGAGAACAACGTCCCAATATTATTTAAAATTTTGCAATAATAAAAGGTGACCCAATTTTATTAAAAAATGTGCAGGGGATCTATTAGTTCTTAAGACGCTTATTTATCAATTGAGGGCAATTTAGACAAATAGAAAGGCGTAAAATTCAGCCGACGGTTTTTTCCCTTTACTCACTTCTAGTTGAGTCACACTTTTGCGTCAAAAACTCGGGTTGAAGATTTTAAAAACACTCGGGCACCATTTCTCCACATCCGCCGGGACGGGACTAAAAACTAAACGCGAAGCCGACCTTAGAGAGTAGTGGGGGCTTTGAGTTCTACCCTCTCCAATCTTCATTCAGTAGTGAGTCATTACTCAAAAAAAAGGGTTGAATAGTTATTCAAAAAATTTACTAGGAAAAAAGTCTCATTAAAAACAAACTACACCAGGAAGCAGAATAAAAAAAAGAACGTTTTATCATCTAAACAGTAAAATGACAAGGACAGCTATGATACGTTATAATTTTTTAAGTCGCCAAAAATTTGTATTTTCACTACAAAATTCAAATTTACCCTGTGGCTGAGTTTCATTTTGTACACCAAATAAATAAAACTTGTAGGAAATTTAATTGCCTATAAATTTGCACTTAATTATTTTTTTCTAGGATGCACCATTTTCGGAAAATAATTTTTTTTTAAATAAATTTATCTTGAAAACAGTGCGTCCTAGAGAAAAAATGAATAGAATAAAAATTAATGAGAATTGAATTTCCAACAGATTTTATTTAGTGCAATTTTTCAATATCTGCAACGGTTTACGATTTACAAGCCTTTAAAAATTAACCTTCTTAATGGTTATACTTCAATAACCTTCTTACACGGAGAAGGTCAACTTTTGATGGACTTTAACGCCTAAAATTTTGAAAAAATGAACTACTAAGTGTACAAAATGAAACTCGGCTAAAATCTACAAAATTCAAATTTACCCTGTGGCTGAGTTTCATTTTGTACACTTACTTTGTGCTGATTATCCGGAAGCCAAAGGCAAAAAAGGCAAATTTTGGCTTCTTTAAAATTTTTTGGCTAATTTTCTGTGAGGCACAATTTAGTTAAAAACTAAGCAAAATCGAAGTTTCTAAATAAGGGAAAGATCTTTCAAGTTTGACTCGTAAGACATTAAAAAAAGGTAGACTTTAATAATTAAAAAGTAAAGTTAAAAAAAAAACTTTTTTTTTCAAGCCAAAATGTCCATTTGTGAGGGGAAAAAAAGCTCTCACGCGGACGTTCATCTCCATGTAGATGAAAGATGAATTTACATCTCCAACCCTTTAATTACCTTATGCCACTTCTAAATAAAAGGGTTCTTTAGCATAAGAAAATATTCTAAAATTCAAATTTTCTTACTAATTTTACTACACTACTTGCTAATCTACTTAAAAATAATGACCCTGCGGTAGCAGGGACTAAAAGGTAGATTTCTTTTCATGATTAAAATTAAAATGTATAAACACAAAATATATAATTATGTTATAAAAATGATGATATAAGAAAAATTGCGCCACTGAGCCCCTAGAAAAACATCTGATAATTTTATTAATAAAATATTTAATAATTTCCCGGTATAAATTCAAATTTTTTTAAAGTTTAGCTAGTTCAATATTTTGCGCCTGGCTCGTCCAAACCTGCTTTAATTAATTTTTTACACGCCCTCGCAGAGGTCTTAAAGTTTTTTTTTGCAAAAGGACTAGGATTTCAATAGAAAATGCCAATTTTGTCTTTTAAGCCCGAAGTAAAGTAGGTGAATCGCTGGTCCGATTTCAGCCATTAACGAACTCGTCCGAGCTATTGAGATAAAAGCTCTAAATACCGGATATCGTCACCCTCACATTAAAATTGCTCCAGTTATCGTGCTAATATATATATATATATATAAACTTTTCAACTGAGGATGGTTTTGGGGTCCAGGAAGTATGAAACGAAAAACGTATAGAAAATTTTTAGAATCTGCGACTACTTGGTACATTACAATAGGTAGATTTTTGAAGAAAAGAAATCTACCTAAAAGCAATTAATATGGGAAAAAAACGTTTTAAATCTAAGTAATGACAACCATAAAGTTTATGCTCGGATTTAAGATCTTTTTCCCTCAGGAATGTGAACATATGTGGGGTTTAACGGGCAGAAAGGGTTTATTTCCTTTTTCCTCAATTGCGGGAATGTTTGAGCAAAAGGCCCGAGGAGATTTAGACGTCAAAAGGTCCGGTTTAACATTTTCATATTTGTATTTTATGTGGCTTTATTTTACCCTCGTCAGAGAGAGATTTAATTATAAATTCTATATTTGCATGTTGCTTTTGTTATGTTAGGATAAAATAAATTTTTGGAGATATTAATAAAAATGAATAATTTATAATAAATTTAAATGAATACTTAACTAAATAAAAATTTAAAAATACACAAAGATTAATATTTTCTAAGCTAAAAAATTTGTGCACATTTCGTTGGTTCGAAAAAAAATAAAAAACTCCAAACAAGAGGAAAAAAAATTACCCAAGAGAAGAGGAGATCCAAAAGTCGCGGTTTGAACTTGTAAAAATTTTTACGTTTTTCGACGACAGAACTGCGGTTTGGGTGCGGGAGGCGTCGGAAGACGGCGAGACGTTGACTGAAACCCGGCACAATTGGGCGTCGGGGGGCGAAGAGGAGGCGGGACATGCGCTCAATAAAACCCCCAACAGTTTCCACCCTCACCTCAATTCTTTTTTTTCCCCTTTTAGGTCTCCCCTATTTTTTGCTGCAGTTATTTGAATTAAACAAATAATCGGCTTAGAAGGTCATCTATCACTGAATTTAATTGTAGCATGTGCTTCAAAAGTGCAGCGCGCGTAGGAGTAACGACCTTATTGATCCGAAATCTCGAAAGCTAATTGACCTTTCCCATGCGTGCTTTTCATTATAAAACATTAGCTTTGTTCCAACCGTTGAAGCAGATTTGAAACTCCTGAAGCATGCGCAGAAGGATTCTCACGGCAAATTTAACGTCAGATTTGACAGACAAAGGATTTGAACGAAGTCAAATTTGACGTCCAAATCCTTCTGCGCATGCTCCAGGAGTTTCAAACTGCAATTTGATTTACTCTATCGCAGGTTTCACGATCTTCAAACCCAAGGTCTGATGTCGAAATTTTAACTACCACATTTTAAATTGTAACTTTGAGGTCCGCAGTGCGTAACACATTGGCTGCCGTGGAGTGTGACGGGGTCACTGACGGTTTAAATGCACTTTAACCAAGAGGACAAAAAAATTATGCCATCACGGCCTTCATGTTGAAAGCAGAGAACTTTCAAGCAATATCTTTATGACTTTCGATGTTAATTCATCAGCATATTCAACAATGGTAGCAGTAGACAAAGGAAACGTGGTCTACTGCATCAGATAACTGATATCGACTACCTTCCGTGATGTATGAAAATGAAAAATATCCTGCTTTAAATAAAAAAATCCATTCAAGTTCGGCTTAAGAGATAACAAAAAAAAGTGGGATATCGATTTTCACAGGGGTTCTTCTTATGCGGCGACATCTCCAGCTATAACTCACCGATATTTGCGCGAGGGGCGATATCGTTGTCGTTGACACTAGACCGTCCTCCACCCTCATTGTTCGCATCCCCTCATTTTCACTTTGAAAACTAATTACAATAGAAACTTTATCACGGAATCCAAACCCTTAATGCCGAGAGTATTGTCTAAGTCCAGATTAGGACCGGATCAATTTCAAACTCGAAGGAGATAAGGAATTAATTGAATTTAAACTATTTTTTATATAACGTTTGTTTTTATATGCTCCTACACCGCTGGAATGACGAAGTATCAGCTATCGACTATCGGTTATACCAGAGGAGTTGACAACCACCACAGAATTGTACACCTAATAAATAAAAATTTTCTATAAATTTGTACTTAATTATTTTTTCTAGGATGCACCATTTTCGGAAAATAATTTTTTTTTTAAATAAATTTATCTTGAAAACAGTGCGTCCTAGAGAAAAAATGATAGAATAAAAATTATAGAGAATTAAATTTCCAACAGATTTTATTTAGTGCATTTTTTCAATATCTGTAACGGTTTACGATTTACAAGCCTTTAAAAATTAACCTTCTTAATGGTTATACTTCAATAACCTTCTTACACGGAGAAGGTAACTTTTGATGGACTTTAACGCCTAAAATGTTTAAAATGTTGAAAAAATGAACTATTAGGTGTACAAAATGAAACTCGGCTAAAATCTACAAAATTCAAATTTACCCTGTGGCTGAGTTTCAATTTGTACACCTAATAACTTCATTAAAAGTTGTTGTGATACCCTCCACGTCGGGTTTTTGGGGAAGAGTCTTCCAGAACCCGGTCAAATCGAATGATCTTTACCGATCTCAACTTTGTATGTGGTGCCGGCCGGCCGTAGCATTTTTTCCGGAACACTTTACGGCCGCCAACCGACTTTCACCAAATTTTCACACATCCATCCTAAATAGTTGAACAAGAAATTAACGTCAGCGATTTTTGAATTTCGAAAAAATGGCGGAGATATGCACTTTGAAATTTTAAAAACTGCGCTGCGGCCGAACCGTTGGTCCGATTTTCACCAAATTTTCACCAAATACTCCTTATATCTTTTACAAATTTTAGGTGTACAAAAAAAATTTTTTTTAGTAAGGATAAATTTGATAATTCCACCCATTGTGAGAAGGGCAACCCTTGGGCAGTAAACCAGTTCTACCTTGATTGAAATAAAACAGAAATTTTTTCGGAAAAAAATGAAATTTTTTTATTATTCTCGGCTCCCCCAATAGGATTTCGATGTGAATAGTGATTACAATTTATTCAAATCGATTGTGTTTATCCGGTGGTATTAACCGGTCGGGCGCGCCCGTAGTACCCATTATATTTGCTCCCGCTGATTGTCCAGAATGTAAATAACATTGAATTATATCGGTTTGCATCGATAATCCCGAAACGGATTTTACAAATTGCGTACTTGACGCTAGGGATTTAAAAACTGCGACGTTTTTTGAGCTTCAATTGATTTTTAGACTTTTCATTCGGCCGCTCATTGTTCGAGAAGCCTGAGAATCCTATCTCCCAGACACACCGATCCGATTGAGCCACTTAAATACAGGAGTGAAAAACGAGGAGAAAAAAGGGGAAATATGCGATGAAGCGTGGTTTATTTTATTTTTTGAAGTTTTCCACCGCATGATAAAAAGTCTTTTTCAAAGGAAGAGAAAAAAAAGAGCCAAAAAGTTTTCAAAATTATTTAAATAGCGAAATTTTAGGTCTAAAACTTTACCAAGAAACTATTCCCAACGTGTTCCATCTGTTTCACCTAACTTCTCGCCACATCACGTGGAAGAGAAGTTTCTCAGCGATTTCCCACTTAAAACTTCTTTAGAAACTAATCTACTTCTTGAACAAAATGAATGATTTTATTGAACCAGAAATGTTGATATTTTTAAAATACCTTAATGGCCGGTAATAAACTGTGATTTACGCGTAATATTAACCAGAGGCCTCGAAGGTCGTAAAATTTGGGTAGGCCATTAACACATACGATAAATCGGTAATCAAAAAACATTTTTTTAAGTCACAAATCGATTTTACAAAAAAAAAATTAAAGTCAAGTAAAAAGTGTAGGAGAATGAAAAAATAAGGAAATAGTCCACCTGATGAGGCGTATTACGCCGAAACCGGTCGTGGAATATCCGTTTTTTTTCATTCTTCTCCCTCTGTAACTTTTATTAACTAAAAAAATAAGAGTTCAAAGTTTAGTCTATATTTGAGGACTAAACATGGGGTTTCCCCTTTTCTCATCGTTAAGCCTATTTTTAGTGCATTTTCAATTTTTTTTAAATTATACCCAAGAGAAACGATGGTTTTATGGAAGTCGATTTACAGTATAAAATAAATATGAATGACAGTGGCCCTAGGGATGGTATAAGGAGGGAGATTTGTCACCGGGGAGGTTTATCAATAAAACTTTAGGGGTAGTAAGTCCACTAACCTTCGGAAGCCCTTCTCCCACCCTACTTTTAACAAGGGTGCGTCACTCATAATCCCTTCGAGAGGAGAGGACCCCGGGGATAGATTGATACAAATGAGGAGCCTTAGAGCAACAGGCATGAGTCGCCAAATGAGCGCTTTTGTCCTCGGTACTCACCTGAAACAAACAAAAAAAAATTAATGAAAAACTTGTTTTCTCGCTAGAAAAGTTTGTTTTTTTTCTTAAATTATAAAAAGGTAGATAAAATGAACGCCTTCGCCCAGGTAGGCCACACAAAATCAGCGAGAACTGCCAAAAATCCTCCCAACCATAAAAAAACACTTTTCTATACACCCGTATGTGTCTGGAAACACATGGCACACGTAAAAAGTGGTTTTATAAAAAAAGTAAAGTAAAGGATATCGAATCGGATAAAATATCGGAAGGAAAATATCGGATGAACCGATATATCGGAAGGAAAATATCGGATAAACCGATGTATCGGAAGGAAAATATCGGATGAACCGATATATCGGAAGGAAATTATAGGATGAACTGATATCGGAAGGAAAATATCGGATGAACTGATATATCGGAAGGAAAATATCGGATGAACCGATAAATCGAAGGAAAATATCGGATGAACCGATGTATCGGAAAAAAATATCGAATGAACCGATATCGGAAGGAAAATATCGGATGAACCGATATATCGGAAGGAGAATATCGCGATAATTCCGAAATATCGTGATATATCGCGATATATCGCATCGGATGTTAACAGTTATCCATGTGTTGCCCCATTTTTCTTTCGGATTCATATCGTAAAATATCGCGATATATCGGTAAGGAATATCGTATCGGATAGAATATCGAAAGGAAAATATCAGATGAACCGATATATCGGAAGGAAAATATCGGATGAACCGATATATCGGAAGGAAAATATCGCATGAACCGATATATCGGAAGGAAAATATCAGATGAACCGATATATCGGAAGGAAATATCAGATGAACCGATATATCGGAAGGAAAATATCGGATGAACCGATATATCGGAAGGAAAATATCGGATGAACCGATATATCGGAACGAAAATATCGGATGGACCGATATATCGGAACGAAAATATCGGATGAACCGATATTTCAGAAGGAAATATCGGATGAACCGATATATCGGAAGGAAAATATGATATTCCGGTATATCGGAAGTATCGCAACAACCCTACCCCCAACAGAGCCTAACTTCGTTATTTTAAATGAGAACCCCTATTTTTTATTTCAGATTCGTAATCTACGCAAAATTTCCAGTTGATTTGAGTATTCATACGACCATTTTTTACAACCTTTCATAAAACCCCTTTGTAATGGTCTTCCAGACGTGTTACTGTACACCGTGTATAAAATCTAAGAAGTATTATATGTTGAAAATCGCCCTAAAAAGCGTTCATGGATGGTATTACAATTACTTCTCTTTCAGAAAGCTTAAAAGAAAGGTTAGAAATTTCAAAGTCATGGTTTTATTAGATTTTTTATCCCTATTGTTCATTTCAATTGGAGGTGCGACCCAGCCATTGTTTCAGCCGTTAAAAAAAACCCTTCGTACAAATATAGTCATTTTCTCCCTACGTGATTTTTATATCGATTTTAAAAAGTAATTAAATCCATTGAACTTTAATGGAGCCCGGGAATAGTTGAAAATGAAGGTATTTGACGTGGGGGGAAATAAAAACTTTTTTCCTTCTCTTTCTAACATATGTTGCGTCCTAATGGCCTTCAAAGGTCATTAACAGTTTAACAGAAAAAAACCGACATAATCTCTAATGGTTATTTAAGACTCTGAAACTGAAAAAAGGGAAAAAACAAAAAAAGAATTCACGTCTTACACAAGTGTTTTGCTGGTTTCAAAATAGCTTTGTAACTCCTGGAGCATGCGCAGAAGGATCATCAAAATTGACGTGAGATGATTTGACGGAAAAACGATTTTAATGACCCTTCTGCGCAAGCTCCAAGAGTTTCAAACCAGTTTCAAACTGCGGTTGAAACTATTAATTGAAATGTCTCGGTAATTATTTCGCAATTGAATGCCGTTCGAAAACGACTCTCTTCTCACTAACTGTCAGTATTTTCTATTTGTAAATAACTATTACAAAAAAAGAAATCTGTGAAATTCTCCTGAAGTTATGGAAATGAAAGGTTTGACGTTTTAGCCACCCTTTGCTGCCATATTCTTCCCCCTTTTCGACTTTAATTTCCGGCATGCCTTCCCCTGACAAAAGGGAAAACAGAAAATAAACAAATGAAAGCGATATTGCAAAACGTTTATATTAAAAAAAAGGAGATGAAAATTTACAATCTTTTCGTTGCCAAGTAGTTTAAGGTCGGTGTGATTCATTTCCGCTTGATATTCACGTTTATCTGAGGATAAAACGTGGGGTCAACAATTTGCAAGTGGGATTTTAAAGTTTAAAGATTCTGCTTACTTCGAATTAATCGAACAAAACCTACTCGTTTAGATGTACCGATTGTTACGCAGACAATGCTGCAATCAAGGCTTCCAGCAAAGGGTGGGGAAAAGTTAACTTTTAATTAGTCGTTCAGGAAACATGAATATTTTAAATTGGTCAGTACATAAAATGTCTGAAGACTTTCCATACTACTAGAAATTTTATGTTTCCGCTTTTAAAAATGAGTCATCGCGGTTTATTACGAGCGTCAATAAAATAATTTAATTAAAACTTTGAATTTTTTCTATATTAAAAATCTAAAACGTTTTTAATTAAAATTTTTTACGCTTTTTCAAGTAAACCGCGGTTTATTTTTCTCTTTTTTTTTTCAAGGGTCGGAAATATGCAGAGCCAGCAATACACGGGGTTAGACCGGACCGCAACGCGCTTGGGAAATGCGGGCTCGTATAACCCTATTAAAATCGCTTCGATGGTTTTTGAAAAGCTTTTTTTTTCCACATAAAATGTGAGAAATAAAAGCAAAATATTGTTTGAAGAGCTTTCAAAAAACTTCTTTAAAGAGAAGTAATAGGAGGGGGAAGTATAAAGGAGGGGGAGGTACAAGGGAGCGAAGTATAGCGGAGAGGGAAGTATAACGGAGAGGAGTATAACGGAGGGGAAGTATGACGGAGGAGGATGTTTTTTTAGCAAACTTTTTTTGCCGAAAAATGTTTTTTTTTTCGAAGTTTTGCGACTTTTTTTTTTTAATTTTGCGAGTTTTAACTCCTTTTTTTCGAAAAATTTTTCAAGTTTTTTTTTCTCGAAAATTAAAAAAGAAGTATCAAGGTAGAAATAATGGGATTTTTGCCCAAGAGAGGACCCTCTCGTAAGGCGTGGAAGTATGACATTTCTCCCTACTAAAGTGACAATATTAATAAAATGACAATTTTTTACACCAAAAAATCGTAAAAAAACATAAGGTGTAATTAATGAAAATTTGGCGAAAATCGGACCAACGGGGTTCATAAGGGAACGAAAGTATAACGAAGGGAGGGAAAGTATAAAGGAGGGGAAGTATTAGGGAGGGGAAGTATAGGAAGGGAAGTATAAGCTTTCGAAAAATTTTCCGAGTTTTTTTTTTTTTTTAATTTTTAAGATCTTTTTTTTCGAAAATTTGTCTAAGTGTCAAGGTAGAAATAATGAGCTTTTTGTCCTACAGATGTGCCTTTTAAGGAAGTTAAAATAAATCATTGTACACTGAAAGGATTATTTTAAAAAGATAAACAATAATTAAGAAGTACGGTAAAAGTTTACATGAAATAGGGTCCCGATTAAAAGGAGAAGGTGTGAAAAAGGATCGGTTTCAAAGGAACTTTACAACCGGAAACTTTTGATTTTATAGCCCTTAACTTCGCTTATTTTTATTCCCTTCAAAGGTTTTACGACACGACAAATTTTCGAAAGCATAAACGGCGGGGGTTTTAGCATATCGTCTTAATTTTCTAAGGGGGATGAAAATCCGTACAGTGTAAAATTAACGGTGTGACATGATATGTTTTTATGGGAGAGTTTGAGCGGTGTAGAAACGGCCTCGTCTAACTGCTACTGATAACGATGACGAGGCTAATGAACCATTCGCGAGGGCCTTCCCCTATTTTAAAGGATTGCATGCTTTTAATTAACATTGCTCCCCAGGCGCCTATCAAATTTATCCCTACAAACATCCCTTCGCGAACTCCCTTCAAAAATTTTTTCTTTTTAATAATCCAAGAATGCCAAACCAAGAATTTCACATTTTTCATAAAGTTTTAAAGTTCAAATTATAACTTATCCCAGTCGACAATTTACATACGAAAGCCTTCCTCGTCTAATCACACACCTTCTAATTAATTTAATGGTTCCAACTGGATAATTTAATTGTTAAGCCGCTGTTGTTTCTGAGGCAGATCCCTGAGGGGACTAATCTAGAACATACCCTTTAGACCTTTCGACTAACAAGTCTTATTTCGTTATTCAGGGTTTAAAAACATTTTAGTTTATAACCAAAAATGCTAAAAAATAGGGGACCTCGAAGAACTAACCTACCATAAAATGCCAAACTTTGTTTCCGAAGCTAATTTGTGAACAATAGAGTGTAAAAATAAACTTGATAAATTATTCACATATTTTATAGCTACTTACAAAAAGAAAAAAAAAACATCACGACTTTTGATCCATAGATATGCATTGTTAAGAATTAAGAAGGGTTTGACAATATTTTCAATTTCGAAGAAAAACGCGTGGGTTGAGATTAAAGACTCGGGGATGCTCCTTGACGGTTCCCATGGGTAGCGTGGAATTATGTGCTTATCCAGCTGGAAGGTGGAGATATAAAGTGTGGTTAGCGCTAAGCCCTCCTCCAGGGATAAAACGTGTGTTCGACCATAGCCAAAGGATAAACAAATTAGATAAAGGGAAATATTTTATAATTTTTTAAATAACCTTTTCGGATAAATTTTTTCAGAAGATTTGGTTGAAAATCCGTGTTGCCCCCACGCTCACCTCATTTTAAAAAACCCTTCCACCAAAAGCTCTGCCATTCGGACAGTTTTCAGGAAACCCGATGTTTTCCTTATCTTCTCATTTTCTTGCTTTTTAACTTCCTTAAAGAAGTTATTGTGATACCCTCACGTCGGTTTTTGAAGAAGGGTCTTCCAGACCCCGGAGGGTCAGAACGAATATTGATCTTTACCGATCTCAACTTTGTCTGCGGAGCCGTCCGGCCGTCCGGCCGTAGCATCTTTTTCTGGAACACTTTACGCCCAAAGTTTTTAACCAAATTTCACCAGATTTTCACCAAATTTCTTCAGTCGGTGAACAAGAAACTAACGAGGGAGATTTTGAATTTCGAAAAAATGGCGAAGATATGTCTGTATAAATTTTAAAAAATTCGCTGCAGCCGAACCGTTGCGTTGGTCCGATTTTCACCAAATTTTCATTAATTACTCCATATTTTTGTACATTTTTGGTGTAAATAAATTATCATTTTTTTTACATTAATTATTATTTTAGTAGGGAGAAATTTCATACTTCCACGCCTTACGAGAGGGACCTCTCTCGGGCAAAAATCCCATTATTTCTACCTTGATACTTAGAAAATAAAAAACTCGGAAAATTTTTCAAAAAAAACTTAGAAAATTAAAAAAAAACTTCCCCCTCCGTCATACTTCCCCTCTATTGTTGAAAATTTATCGCGATTACTTATGTACTTAATTTTTCTGCTCTAAACCTCGTCGTTTGTGATTTAATTCATGAAAACGGGAAACAAAGACGATTTTTGACACCCATCTCCACCAAACCTTGACTTTTGACGGTCCCTAGCTCAAAACCGTGGACTTTATCATGATTTTGCACTAAGTACTTTTGTTGCAAATTTAACGCCAACTATTTTTGTACTTTATTATCTTTGCTCTAAACCTAATAGTTTTTGAGATATTTCATGAAAACTGTTGAAAAACTATTTTTGACACCCTTTTCCACCAAATCTTGACTTTTGACGATCCCTAACTCAAAAACGTGGACTTCATCAGATTTTGTACTAATACTTTTTTTTGAAAATTTAACGCAAATTATTTTGTACTTAATTATCTTTGCTCTAAACCTCGTCGTTTTTTTAGGTAATTCATTAAAACAGAAATAAACGATTTTTGACACCTATCTCCACCAAAACTTGACTTTTGACGGTCCCTAGCTCAAAAACCGTTGACTTTATCATGATTTTGTACTAAGTACTTTTTGTTGAAAATTTAACGCCAACTATTTTTGTACTTAATTATCTTTTCTCTAAACCTAACAGTTTTTGAGATATTTCATGAAAACTGTTATACTTCCCCTCCGTTATAACTCCCCCCTTTATACTTACCCCTCCTATATTTTACTTCTCTTTAAGGAAGTTTTCGATGGAAGCTCTTCAAACCAGTACTTTTATAAGTTTCACAAGATTTGGTTGAAAATCCGAGCGAAATCTGAGTTTTGGTTAATACTAGGAAGAGTAATTTTTTCGCTAGATTTTTGGGTAGTTAGAAAAGAGAGCTGCTGCACCTTTAAATTGAAAAAAAGTTTTTTTTTATTGCTTTTTCTGAAGTGTTTTATTTCCATAGATGACATTAATCATCTATTCGTGGACGGAATAGAACTAGGAAGACATTAAGTGAGTTTTCTCATTTTGAACACGGTTCGAAGAGATCCATTCATCTCTCGCAAAAAACGGTCTTTGTCCATCAATTATTCATGAGTGGGCAAGTTTTTGTATTCAGCGATACGCTTAAAAGTCCTTTTCTTCCCCAATAAACATCCACTTAAAATTTCCTCGGGTTAATTAGATGAAAAGCAAATGTAAAAACAATCTATTGAAAAAGGGAACAACGGAGTTAATCACGTTTCGAGAAATTCACAAAGGCTTTTTTCATTGGTTAAAAAGCCGTTTTAGTTCGGAGCACTAAAAATGGAGAAGAAGACATTGAGGATAATGGTTGATTTCAAACAGAGCGTAGAAGCTCTAGATTAAATTGTGCAAAACTGGGTTTCCCAGACGGAAAATACTTCTCCCTTAAGCCCGGGACGTTCTACAAATTGGTTTTATGTCTTCGGGCTTGTTCTTCGCCCCTTTTGTATGTTTTAGAATTAAACCTAACGGCCGAGATGAGAAATATTCGTTGATCGTCTTATTTCCTGAAAACGTGGGCCCTTATAAGCCAAATAAACCCTCTCGTTTTAGATGAAACGAGTGTCGGAATAAACTACTTCAATGTTATTTTTAAAGGGGGTGAAACAAACATAGGGGTTTATATCCGGCAATAAAGCCATTCTTAAGACAGTCGTCCGATCTTATTTTTCTCTTCACCTCAAAAAGAAACTTTATTTTTATTCCTTAGACTATTTCACAAATGGTCTCTTTTATGACATTCAAGAAAAAATGTGTTTGAGACTATTATTAAAAACTGAGAGATTTTCTTTTGGGCAACACACCGTATGAGAATAAACCTCCGGGTTGACGGATATAAAACGTTTTGTTGAGAAGTACCCACCCCTTATTTTTTCCCTCCCGGCTTATGCCTTACGGGCAAGATTTTTTCCCTACCTCTCCAGACTTATTTATGCGGAATCGTATCGTAAATCTGCCCGTCGCTCTAGAAGAATATTGCACATTCAACAACACTGAGAATAAAAATCCATACGATTCGAAAACCTACGGATGTTTGAACGTAACTGGGTTTATTGCCCTTAATGTCAACCTATCGACCGGTGTTTTAATGCCCACGCAACCCAGGAGAAACAAAACTTCCTCCGGCTATCATTTACACAGATAACGTCCTACTTATCAAGCACCTTTCGCTACAAACTTGCATCTTTCCCTCCGTGCAGTTTTCTTAAGACATCTGTAGCTTTGTTCCAAACGCAGTTTGAAACTTCTGGAGCATGCGCAGAAGGATTTGCTAATTTGATGGAAAAACGATTTGGAAGACGTCAAATATGACTTACACATCCTTCTGCGCATGCTCCAGGAGTTTCAAAATGCTGTTGAACAAAGCTTATATAGAATCAGCATTGGAGAACACCCGATTAAAAAAATAACATCCAATAACAAGGTTTTCTAATATAATTAAGACATTTAAATAATGAGTTTTTGGAAGACATATAAGGCGTTTACTCAAGGAAAACGAGAAGTGAAGGTTTTATAAGCTACATTTCGATTTAAAAAAGGACATAAAACAACTTCGGCGATTAATATTCTTATTTAACATCCTTAAAGAAGTTATTGTGATACCCTCCACGTCGGATTTTTGGGGCCTTCCAGACCCCGGAGGGTCAAATCGAATATTGATCTTTACCGATCTCAACTTTGTCTGTGGTGCCGGCCGGCCGTAGCATTTTTTCCGGAACACTTTACGGCCACAGTTTTCAAACGATTTTCACCAAATTTTCACACAAATTTCTTTAGCAAGTGAACAAGAATTAAAGGAGGGCGATTTTTGAATTTTGAAAAAATGGCGGAGAAATGTCTGTTTGAAATTTTAAAAAATTCGCTGCGGCCGAACCGTTCGTCCGATTTTCACCAAATTTTCACCAATTAATCCTTATATTTTTGAAGAATTTTTGGTGTAAAAATTGATACTTTTTAATCATTATTTTTTTTAGTAGGGAGAAATTTATTCTTCTACCCATTACGAGAGGCACATCCGTAGGCCAAAGAGCCCATTATTTCTACCTTGACACTAAGAAAAATTTTCGAAAAAAAGAACTTAAAAATTTTTGGAAAAAAACTCTGAAAATTTTTCGAAAACTTATACTTCTCCTTATTTATACTTCCCCTCCCTAATAATTCCCCCTCATTTATACTTTCCCTCCCTTCGTTATACCTTCGTTCCCTTATCCTTTCCCCACCGTTATACTTTCCCCGCTGTTATACTTCTCCTCTGTTATACTCCCCCTGACTTATACTTCCCCCTATTATACTTCCCCCTCCGTTATACTTCCCCCTCCTATATGTTATTTCTCTTTAAGGAAGTTTTCCTTGGAAGCACTTCAAACCAGTACTTTCAATCCAGAGGTGAGGAATAAACTTCGGGAAAAAAATCGACAGTTTCAAAACAACCCTGAGGCGCGTAAGTAATTTTCTAGCATCCAGACAGATGGATAAAACAATAGAGAGTTTCAGGGAATCGTAATTCCGAGTCCCGACTCCGACTCGCTCAAGGTGATACGACTCGAGCCGCCAGTCGTAATCGTAATACGACCCGACTCGGCTGGGTCGTATACCGGAACGACTCAAATCCCGATTCCGAGTAAACGTAAGGTTATATTTACGAAGGTTATTTCGTTATCTCTTCTAGTATCGGGTTCATGTTTTTGTTGTTTTTACGATTTCAAATACAATTTTGTTTATTTTCGGGTTGTTTTTTGTTGTTTTCACGATTTCAAATACAATTTCGTCTATTTTCAGGTTGTTTTTTGTTGTTTTTACGATTTCAAATCCAATATCGTTTAGTTTCGGTTTGTTTTTTGTTGTTTTCACAATTTCAAATCCAACGAGGAGCCCTGGGAGTTTTTTCAACAGCATTGGCTAAAGTCGAAGAAATAAAGCTACCTAAGTTCGATTCATGAATTTGCTGTAGTGAGAATATTGTGAACTAACTGAGTCGGAACTGAATCGGAACGACTTCCTGAAACTCTGTTTTATAGCCTCTACGAGAAGACCTTTCCCGTTTGGTGAGTCGGAGTCGGGACTCGGAATTACGATTCCCTGAAACTCTCTATTGAAAATACAACGAAATCCCAGTGTTTAAATTTATTCCGTATTTGGATATAGAAGCACGAAATCGAAATAACAAATAGAGACTTCGTTGTCTGCTATGGAAATGTAGAAAAGAGGGTTGGGGAACACGATCTGAACATTCAAAATTAAAGCGGTTTAGTAATGACACAAAACAAATAAGTCTCGTCAACGCAAATAGAGCAATCTGACTAATTTAAACTGAGGACATTATTTTAAAAGATGATATTAGGGAAATTAAGGTAAACTTGAGTTGTGAAGCACCTTGAGCAATAATCAATAAGAGAGGGCTTCAAAAGAAATTCCTTAATTGAATTCCTGTGATAGATTGGACACCGACCCTCTTGGAATCTGGCAGAACCTTATTGCTTCTCTTATCTTAAATTGATAAGGACAGTTTCTGTTTTTTTACTTGATTGTAAAATCGTTTGACGTTATATCCGGAATTTTCCAATCGACTTCCTTCATCGGAAGTGTACAGTGGTCGTTGAACGCGAATTGATGGAGCCTGTCGGGAATTCGGTATATGGGGAGCGTTCGATCGCCGCTCACGTCTCGTCTATATCACGTTCGGAATTTAAGACCGCCATATCTTCGGTGGGGAGGGGAGCATTCGTCAACCAAGACACTTAGGAGTAGAAATATTACAATTTCCACTTCGTTTAATCAGTCGACGACTCCTTTTAGCGATTAGTCTTTTAGTATCCGAAAATATCCTTTTAAATAGAAAAGGTTGCGGGAAAAGGTTATCACAAACAATGCTTTCATTTCAAGCCTTTACGCAACAACTCTAATAAACGTTAGAAGAAAACAATTTGTATGGAAATTATTACGAAATACGGTTTGTCGAAGATAAAAAAAGAGTATTAACATTTTTTCTCGTTTCATTCGAAAATAGTCTTTTAAGTAATCGCATATTCAAAGGATATAAATCAAAATAAAATGGGATTTCCCTTAGTGATAAAGGGAATGTAAACGGCGTTCTTAATACCGGGGATATTTTTTTTGTTTCAGATGGTCTTCTGAATCACCCGACGTGTTTACTTCGAGCACCGTTGATTGGTGGACTCTGTAAATCAGGACCCGGAAAAAAAGGGAGACTTTTTTTTTTCACCCTTGAATCGATATACCCAAAAATGGTGAAATAACGAGAGAGATATGAGATGAAAAATTTTCTGAGAGGAAAAAAAAAATCATGTAAATATCAAGTTACGTCTCACTCTTTATTAATTCTGTCATCGGACCCTTTTCTTCATGTTTCTCCTATATTAAATTGAATTAAACAGGGAGGGTTTCTCTTCGCCCAGGGCATTTTCATTATGCATGAATCAAATTTTAATTGCTCCTCAGGGGATCTCGTGTTCACTAAACATCCGAGTGTTTTTCTGAGAAGAGAGCTAAGCCTTACATGTAATTTAAATGTCCACTAGTTTGAAGAGCTTCCAACTTAACTTTCTTAAAGAGAAGTAGAGATATAGGAGAGGGAAGTATTAAAGAGGGGAAGTATAACGGAGGGGAAGTATTAAAGAGGGGAAGTATAACGGAGGGGGAAGTATTAAAGAGGGGAAGTATACGGAGGGGGAAGTATTAAAGAGGGGAAGTATAACGGAGGGGGAAGTATTAAAGAGGGGAAGTATAACGGAGGGGGAAGTATTAAAGAGGGGAAGTATATCGGGAGGGGGGGGGGAGTATTAAAGGGGGAAGTATAACGGAGGGGGAAGTTTAAAGAGGGGAAGTATATGGGGGGGGGGAGTATTAAAGAGGGGAAGTATAACGGAGGGGGAACTATTAAAGAGGGGAAGTAAACGGAGGGGGAAGTATTAAAGAGGGTTAGTATAACGGAGGGAAGTATTAAAGAGGGGAAGTATAACGGAGGGGGAAGTATTAAAGAGGGGAAGTAAAACGGAGAGGGGAAGTATAACGGAGGGGGAAGTATTAAAGAGGGGAAGTAAAACGGAGAGGGGAAGTATAACGGAGGGGGAAGTATTAAAGAGGGGAAGTATCAGGGAGGAAAAGCATATCGGAGGGGGTAGTATAATCCTTGAAGACGATATTGTGATACCCTCGACGTCGGGTTTTTGGGGAAGGGTCTTTTAGACCCCGTAGAGTCAATTCAAATATGGATCTATACCGACCTTAAGCGCATTATTTTAGTTTTCAACCGATTTTCACCTAATTTTCACACAAATTTCTAACAATAAACTAACGAGGGCGATTTTTGAATGCAAAAAAATGGCGGAGATGTGACTGTTTGAAATTAAAAAATCCCCTCCGGCCGACCGTGGTCTGATTTTCACCAAATTTTCACCAATTACTCCTTATATTTTAGGAATTTTTGAAAAAAAATTATCATTTTGAAAAAGAAAGCTTAGAAATTCTTTTTGAAAAAAAAAAACTTCCCCTCCGTTATACTTCCCCTGCGTTATACTTCCCCCTCCTTCATACTTCCCTCCGTTATTCCCCCTCCCTTTACTTTCCCTCCGTTATACTTCCCTCCTTCGTACTTCCCCTACGTTATACTTCACCCTATACTTCCCCCACCGTTATAATTTCCCTCTTCATACTTCACCCTCCTATATTTTACTTCTTTTTAAGGAAGTTATAGCTGGAAGCTCTTCAAACTAGTAATTTTATTTACGACATTTAAAAAACTATTACCACATTCAAAAACCGCGATGAGGTCGAAGTAAATTGCAAACCCTTGACCGCGTCCAAAAAATCCCAATGTCATCGCTTCACCTCAAAAGAATCCGCTAAGATGATATTTCTTTCCATGGCAGGAAATATTTGTGGCCTAGAAATATTCAGGAAGTATCCAGAATGAGTAATGCCATATTGGAGCGAAGTTAAGTGACCTTTGTCCAATAGTGACCACGTTGAAATGACGAATACAATTAAGAAATAAACAATGATGAGTAGAATTAATGATATCTTTAGTAAGAAGATTTAGTGGATGAGCCACGCCCTTGGGCTTGTCGGAAGAAAAAACACGACCGTCTCATCACCCTAACAAAAAAGAACCTGAATCCCTTGATTGCTATGCACCGCAACGTTTCAGATAATTAAACTTTAGGTTTTTTCTCCAATTTACCCTCAATAATGTTAATTCAGGGATAAAAACCGGAAATGGTTGAAACATAAGAGATTCATTTGCTAAAGCAAACAGAACCCCTCAAATATTGAGATTTCAGCGTCTTTAACTTTTGGAAGGGGATGGTTTTTGATATAAGGGTAAAATAAACGATTCACAATTGTACAGAACTTTACGTATATAAGTACTGGTTTGAAGAGCTTCCAACGGAAACTTCCTTAAAGAGAAATAACAATATAGGAGGGGGAAGTATAACGGAGAGGAAGTATATAGGAGGGGGAAGTATAACGGAGGGGAAGTATAAGTCAGGGGAAGTATAACGGAGGGGAGTACAACGGAGAGGGAAATATATGGCTGGGGAAGTATAACAGAGGGGGAAGTATAACGAACGGAGGGGAAGTATAAGGGAGGGGAAGTATGGGAGGGGAATTTTAAGTATAACACATAAAATAAAATAAATAAAACAAAATTTTCCAAAGTTTTTTTTTTCGAAAATTTTTCCGGGTTTTCCTTTTTTTCCGAAAAATTTTCCGGTTTTTTTCGAAAATTTTCCGGTTTTTTTCGAAAAATTTTCCGGGTTTTCCTTTTTTTCGAAAAATTTTCCGGGTTTCCTTTTTTTTCGAAAAATTTTCATATACCTACTCATTTGGTGAAAATCGGTTAAAAATTGTTCCGGAAAAAATGCTACGGCCGGCCGGCACCGCAGACAAAGTTGAGATCGGTAAAGATCAATATTCGATTTGATACTCCGGGGTCTGGAAGACCCTTCCCCAAAAACCCGACGTCGAGGGTATCGCAATAACTTCTTTAAGGAAGTTAAAAAGTTCAAAAAATAATTCAATTTAAAAAGGGAAATCTTATTTGCATTCGGACAAAGGCATTAGCCTTCTTGACTCTCTAACCTCTCGTTTTTTCCTTTAAGAGCTTTTAAAAAAGCGGATCTCGAACATAATGCGGGCGGGACAAAATCGTGCGACGTGGAACCTCAGATTTATACACGAACCGTGACCGAGAGAAGGGACTTTACCGGAACGTTTCTAACTGCAACTCGAACAACTTTGAGAGTTATCTTCTCCGAGGAAACTTAGGACGAGGAAGGGCTTTACCACAACAGTTTAAGGAGGGGAAAGCGAGAGTTCTAATTCCATCAGGCCTCCACTAAAACTTCACGTCTTTTCGATTCTGGTAATTGTCAAGATCGATAAACCTCAAATTCAAAGAAGATATCATTTTAGTATACCCTCGTATTCCTTTTAGGTTGCCCCGATAAGGAGAAGACCTCATAAAAAATTGAGTTAAGATGATACCATGGGGCTTATTACACAGGGATTCCCAACAGGGGACTTCGCATCCCATATTCAAAGTAGACACTCTTTGTTGACAATGAAAAACCCCATAAAGAAAAAACTTCAAAATATTTAGAATTTATAGCCAAAGAAAGATAGATGATCCTAATAAGATTTTTCAAGGGGATCGGAAAATGCTGACGTTTCTATGAAAAGTGGCATAATCAGAGGGGGACGGATAAATACAGAGAAAGACTATCATTTGAGGGCTAATGATCAGAGCCCACGCATTTCCTGAAGACGATACGTCTTCCAGACAAACCATGAATTGAAAATTCGTGATTAACACGAAAAAGTGGGTGTGAGAAGCTGGACTTAGTTTTCAAGTACATATTAGACATTTCATATACGTGACAAGAAACAATCATTATTTTCTCTCTCGAAAAAAAGGCCACCTGTTTGTATCGCGTGTTGATAATCGTTTAAATTATCTGAGAGAAGACGTTTTTCGATGGACATTCAACATGACCCAGTGCCCCACTTGATACGCCTTTGCTCTTTTAGAACGATCGCCTAATAAGTCTTGAACAAGGACGTGAAGTCACTTTTATATCCGTGAAAAATCTCATCTTGATATGATTAACGAGCAATAAAATTACTAGTTACATAAAAAAAAAAACCATCTTTCACTTATTTTCCTATTTTGGAGATACTTAAAGACAATTTTAATTTTCGTCGCGCAAGCATCATCCGAAGGGGAGAACGCCGTTCGACATAACGCATTTCACCTTAAAGCAGTTAAACATAAAAAATCTGTAGTTCACCATAATGCGGTTCGGCATAATGCAATTGAACATAAAGCTCTCAAAGCTCAAAGATTTTGAGCATAATGCATTCCAACATAAAGCGTTTCGCCATAAACGACCTTTTCAATAAATCGTCGCGTTAGTTCCAACACCGGATAAGTCATTTTTTTAAATCAATTTTGAGTTTGGCATTTTGATGGTAAATTTTGTGCTGTATCGAATTCCGTTGGCAGTTTAACCCTATTATAACAAAAAACGCGTAGTTCACGATTTAGCCAACAGGTATGCATTGATAAAATTAATCCGTATTTCGGCTCTCCTGAAAACCTTGGAAAAATGACTTGTCCGGTGTTAGAACTAACGCGACGAAATGCAAGTCGACATAAAAAAAGTGCAAGTCACCATAACGTTTCTCACAAAAAAGCCACTCTTTAAACTGTTTCGCCATAAAACTGTTTCTGTCGTTTGGGCATAATACATCTCATCATAAACTAGGGACAGCGAAAGCCAGCGTACTTTCGCCGTTTAAAACGCGATTATGGCTAAAAAAACACAAAAACTAAAACGAACCCTTAACTCGCAATAAAGGAAAAAGATTTTAAAGTTAAGTTTCATAAAGAGGTGGCTACCCTTGGTGGTTGATTGTCTAAAATATTAACCCCGAGGTTATCCTTCATCAATAAATCATAGCCGAAAGAAACCACAAGGGTAAACTTGGTTCGTGTAAATTTTTAATGAAACCGCTCCCGAAAAAAAAATAAACAGCCTTTAAACACTTTTTGTTAAATTTTTTTCCCTTCTTTCTTTTATTTCATTTATAAGTGGAGTGTTTAATGGGACTTTATGGTTTTCAGATCCCCTTTTTACCTTTTTGACTACGCTCTCTTCCCCGAACCTTTTTTTCCTTCTTTTTCTTTTCATCTATTCTATCTGAAAGTTTATTTAGGGCTGAAGTAAATATTGTATGGACGTGAGCAAATAGTCTGCAGAATGACGGGCAAATACACCTGAACCGTCCTCTAAAATGACAGCGGTCAAAGGAAAAACCGATGTTTGTAAAAATACTTGGTCATAAAAAACTATGAAAATCACCGAGGGGTTCAAAGGGAAACTAATATTCGCTAGAAAAATAATTTGAAAAAGGGCCTTTTAATTTGCGATATTAGTTTTCAAAACATTGCCAAAAAAAAGAGGGTGGCCGGAAAAAAAGTCATTTTCCCTTCATTTACCATTAACTTTCCAACCCACGTTAAAAGGTTCAATCAGGACCATTGCCAAAACCGGGAAATAGGGAAGGAGCCATTAAATACCATTTTAGAAAGTTCAGAATATCTCTTTTTTTAAAAATAACGATTGTTCTGTAAAAAAAAAGGGGGAAGCAGTAAAAAAGTCGAGCCATTAGAACATCCGAAAAATCACAGATTATACACAAAAAGGGACAAAGAGAGGTAGAAAAAATTTGAGAGTAATTCCTTTGGCGTGTCGAAAAACTTTTTTTTCGGACTTTCTCTCTGACCGGGATTTCCTTCCATTGGATTAGTGAGGCGGAAAAGAATTAGGCCCATTTGGCGGAGCATTGTTCGGGGAGAGACCATGTCCCGTGGATTGGGGGTAAAAGGGCTGCTCGAGGGTGGTCCACCACCAGATGTGACACTTAATTGAAAAGTGTTGTGACAGTCGAGGGAGCCCGGAAAATTCCGTAGGCAACGATTTCCGAGTCCTTTCACCCTCAACAACCCTTTCGACCAGTCTCTAAAATTACCCTCAAATGTAATTAATATACCTTCAATATTGCTTTAGTACTAACCAAAGCTTTACAAATATTTACTCAAAATGTCAAATATAATGCTTTAAATTTTGAAAAAAAAAAACCATAAAATTAAAACTCTTCTTCATCTAAATTAATTTAAATTTGTCCTAACCTACATTTCCTGAAATGGAAATCTAAACATTTTAGTTTTAATTAAATCTGACACCTTAGCCCGATAAACTAAACGGAAGTCTGCAAATGAAGCATCAAAATTCTTCTCGTTATTAAATATTTTATCCCAGAAAGAGGGGGGGAATTGCTTTGTTTTCATTTTGTTGGTTAGGTCGAGCCAAAGACCTGTAGCACAAAGGACGACGACGGAGGCAGCTGTACGCAAGAATCAATAAAATTAGTTAAAGAGTTTAGTGGGTATTTTCCTATTTTAAAAAAAATGCGTGTTTTTGGGGAAAAAATCAGGAATATCCTGAATATTTTGGGCTAAACTTAAAATGAGGGTTAAGAAAAGGCTTATTCGTCTTTGGAAGGGGACTCATCATCATTAAGGTCGGTTATACCACTTAATGCTGTGGATTTTTTCTTTGAAGTTTTGCTCCAATTTTGTAAAAAAACTTTTGGTTTTTAAATTTTTTTTCTTTTTGATTTGGCTTTAGAATTCATTTATTTACATAAGTACAAAAGGATTTTTTATTTCGCAAAACCGGGGCAAAACTTAAAAGAAAAAACTAAGTGGTATAACGGGCCCTTAAGGGATGAAATAGGTAGAGTGAATGCCAAACATCAGGTTGAACGAACACACTATTGAAATAAAATAAAAAATATCCCAAAAAAATAAATATAGCGACTTATTTTGACGGAAGGTTTACAGTTGACGAGGTTCACGCTTTACCGTTGCCCGGATTCAAATATCTAGATTAGGAACGCTGAACAAGTTTATCGATGATTTTTTTTTCCAGCTTACTTATCGAAGTTTATTTTAAATAATTTTATATTTTAGGTTGTTTATTTTCCTTGAATTACGCCTAAAATTCAGTAAAAAAACGTAAAAACCGTTTTTTTTCCTATTAAAGGAGGCCAAAAAATCAGGCAAAAATGGCGTTTTTTTGGGGAAAAATTCGATGATAAATGAGGGAAATGTTTTTAATTACGGCCCCGGGCCACTCCCTTCAAATACCCGTTGGAAATTCAAATAAGGAACGATTGAATGTTTTTATACATCAGTAGGTAAATAACGTTTCGAGTTTTCTCAAGTGCACTCCTTTATTTGAGGAAGTTTGAAAACGACTTTTCGAAGGCGATTACTCCCATTTCTCGTTTTCCGATAGTTTCTGAAAAAAAGAAGAAGCCACTCTTTAAAGTTTAAAAGAGACCGCAATTTTCGCTCCCGTCTTTCTATTAAAGGAGTCTGAGTGTCAAGTTTCCCTGAAGTTAATTTCGTATGAGAAGACCGGGTGATCAAAGCGGAAGAGAAATAAGAGGAATTGTAATTAAAACGTGTGCACCATTGATAACGAGGAGGGAGAAGTTGATAAGTGCCGAAGGGTAGAACGAGATAAAAGAATTCCTACTTATCACCTGCCACCACATTTCACTGAACGTTCGCATTGATTTTTTTAAATTAAACAATTTTTTTTCAAACGTTTTTAATGACCGCTAACTACTATATTTTTGGCTTAAGGAATAAAAAAGCCACTTCACAGAGCCGCCTGGGATTAAAAAAAAAGAGAGAGAAAAAAGGATTCAAGGTGAGTAAGTGCCGGAGATTTGACTCGGTGCCACAATGGCCCAAACCGTTTAAAACTGAATGAACGCTCACTAACGAATGAGTTTAAAGGGAGAAAGAGAGGCTTTAAAAAAGGTAGAAGAGTATGGGAGAAGAGAGAGAAGGAATAGGTGCCTGGATAGAGATGTTAGAAACGTTAATTAGACTCTCCCGCTTATAACCTTTCATCCCACACGAGGCCAGGCGGCATTTCATAAGAAGAAACGAACAATGGATCCTTCAAATGATTAATTTGCGATCCGGAGATGAATTGATACTCCATGTTTTTTTGTTGTGTCTAAATTAACAATAGGGAGCGACCTTAATTTGACAAAACATACTTAGGTTTAATTAGAATTTCTTATTTCACAATACCTACGTTTTTTTTTTTTTTTTTTTTTCCAGAATGATGTTTCAAGGGAGGAAAATTTTGATTTAAACGTTTCAAGAGTCGCCTTTTGTTCGCAACTCCCCTTTTTTTGGGGAGTTGGGCTCTTCAACTTGTTTCTAAGCCCGACAACTTGAACGAACCCTCACCTTTTCAATCAGGGTCGGAGTTCAGGTCGAAATGCCCAGGACATTTTCGGACATAAAAAATGTTTAGACAATACAGTCCGATTGAGCCCATCGTAGGGGCTTAGATACGATTTTTAACTTTACGATATTCAGCAAATTTCGAGAATTGTTTTAAAATTGTACTTCTATAACGCAGCAATCTAGGAGAAACAATCGGAACTAAGCAATGATAACAACATTAGTTTTATCAAGTTTTTTGAATTTGCTCCTAATTTACAAAAAATTAATTGTGGTTAGAAAAAAACTTTCTATGCGTTTTGCATTATTAAACAGTCATTTATTTCTATACAAACTCATTTCATCGATTTTTTAAATTTCCATCTCAGAAATTTACTGATTTTCCACATTTCTTAATTTTTGGCGTCTTCACTTCTTTAATTTTTATCAGTGAAACCTTCTTTTTACTGGATTTTTGGACAGTTTTTTGTGTGAAAACATTTCTAAGATAATTTTTAAATTTTCTTATTATTTGTAGATCAGCTTCTAAGTTAAATTATTGGTTTTTCATTTTGGCCAAATAAAAGCTGAGAAATTTTTTCGTTTCTTTTATTACATAAAAAAACTGGACGTTTCGACCAGCATGGTCATCATCTGCAACTATTACATCGCTATTGTTTTTTATATGTTTAAGTAATGAACAATTTAAATTTACCTTAATTCTACTATCCTTTACATTTAAAATATCGTCATTTTTCATTATTCATAATCACAGTTTCTTTATTTTATTCTCACATTTTTTATAGACGATTCTCCTCAACATAGGTACGTTAATCTTTTACAATTTTTAAACCAATTACGCGCACGCGCAGTATCTATTTTAGAAAAAATCACAGCCTTATAAATATCAACATCATTTTATTTCTATCACTTTTTCATAAAAACTAGGTTTATCTTTTTAATTTTACTAATTAAGACATTATTTCATTTTATTTTTATCTACATTTCATTAAATAGGTGACATATTGTTTACAAAGTTATTGTTAAGCATATCGATTGTTTAATTCATTTCGGAATGTTAGATCTCCCTCCTAAATTTGAATTTCATATCTAATATTCCTTGAACCTTAATATTATTATCACTGTTCCCCCCCCCCAACCCCCATACAAAACTTTTTATTATTCATTTTTATTATTATTTATAATTTTTGATAATTTATTATTTTTAGTATCTATTTTATCTACAATATTAGCATATAGTATTCCAATTTTTTGAGCATCCGTTTTAAAATTTATTACATTATCCCTGAATTTTGTAATATAGTTTTCTAAATTTCCCCTTTTAAATTTAACAGTTTCACGATGATGACCATGCTGGTCGAAACGTACAGTTTTTATGTAATAAGAAACGAAAAAATTTCTCAGCTTTATTTGGCCAAAATGAAAAACCAATAATTTTAAATTTTCACGATTGTTTTACCAACTTTTTACCACAGTAACACCACGTGCTTTTCCGACGTTTTTATCTGTTTTGACCATAAAATTCCATTTTACAATTGTTTAGGGGCAAAGAAACTTTATTAATACGGTTTTTCTAACGTTTCCGTCACTTTTCGTCTAAAAGATACCATTTTACTTACTTTTCATCGGTTTTCTCGGTTTTTCTCTGTAAAATTCCTTAAGTACTGAATCTTTAGGCGTTTTCGCAGAAATTGCGTAGGTACTAAAGTCTATCTTATTTGATGATTTATTTAAAAATTTGAAATTTAAATGACTCGATTAAATCGGAAGAGGGAACACAGTAGCGGGTTATTAAAGTGAACCTGACAGGGAGATAATATAGACATGAATTTTCTGAAAAAGGACGTGCCTCTCTATACGCCTTCAATTACAGTCAAAGAACGTGATCAGGAGGTGTGGCTCAAGATCGCTCAATCATAGGAAACCCATCGCGAGGAAACATCTCAATCACGATCCTTCAAACTATTGTCCCGGGGGGGTGGAGTCGAAAAACCCCCCGGGCACTTCTACGTCTGGATAATTAACGGGCGATATCGCCGACAATGAAAAAAATCTCGCACCTGAAAAACGTTTTTCAAAAAATTGAAGTTATTGAAGCACATTCTTCCTCGGAAAGTCACAACTCAAACAAATTACGAAGGGGACCAAACTCGTCAGAGGACAACTTTCTCAAGACTTATTTATTAAACAATGAGGACTCAACTTAACCTTCCACCCACCCGAAGAACAGATTTAAATTATTTCACGCCCTTGAATATTTATGAAAGTTCGGAATTATGTATGTTTTTGTAGAAGCAAAATCCTTTTTCGCCCTGAAACCGGGGCCCTTTTTGGGTTCGATTACTCAGAATATTCATTTTTAAAACTCCGTTTTCAGTTTTCAACTTGGCACAGAAGTGGCATTTCCTTTCATCCCCATGCATATTTATAAAATAAAATGATTAAAAAGTACTTTGCTTTTTTAATAATAAAAAAACTAATTTCTAAAATTAGAATTGTTAAAAAGAATTTTCTGGTTGTTTCTCCAACTTCTCCTGAGGGATTACTTAATAAGTTGCTAAGGCGCTCTCAATCTTGAGGAATCAGATTAGCACAATATCCCCGAAGACAATTGAATCTTCTTTAGCTGCCCATTGCCTTTATATTATTAAGGCTAAATGGACACTTTATCCAATCCTTTTGTTTTCACAAGGAAATGGCTCGGAAAGAATCTTTTGAGAAATTAAATCGCTATCTCGAATCGTAGTCGATATCAAACTTGGAAGTCTCTTTTATCTTCAATATTTTTTCGAAGATGAAAAGTTACTTCAAGAAAGAAATATCAACCTGCGCGGGGGAGAATCAAACATTAAAAATTCAACCGAGAGTTTAAAAGGGTAAAAGTTTTTCCTACTCAACAGAAAGTCATCTTTTGTCAGTGATTCCATCAATCGATTAAGTATTAGACGCTATTCATAATAAATTCTTTAACTGTCAGAAATACAAAAATTTAACTTCCTCAAAGAGAATTTTTTGTATTTCCTCATAATCAACGACTTTCATAAACCGCCTTTGTTTGGGGCTAAAAAAATATAGACCGTCTTTTGATGGCATCTTTTTTAGCGGGATATGTGAATTAATTCCTTAAAGAAGTTATTGTGATACCCTCGACGTCGGGTTTTTGGGGAAGGGTCTTCCAGACCCCGTAGGGTCAATGGAATATTGATCTTTAACGATCTCAACTTTGTCTGTGGTGCCGGCCGTCCGTAGCATTTTTTTCCGGAACACTTTACGGCCACAGTTTTCATCCGATTTTCACACAAATTTCTTTAGCCGGCGAAGAAGAAACTATCGAGGGCGATTTTTGAATTTTGAAAAAATGGCGGAGATATGTCTGTTGAAATTTTAAAAAATTCGCTGCGGCCGAACCGTTGGTCCGATTTTCGCCAAATTTTCACCAATTACTCCTTATACTATTGACGAATTTTTAGTGTAAAAAAGTTGCCACTTTTTATTAATTTTTTTTTTTTTTTGTAGGGAGAAATTTCATCCTTCTACCCGTTACGAGAGGCACATCCGTTGGCTAAAGAGCCCATTACTTCTACCTTGACACTAAAAAATTTTCGAAAAAAAAAACTTAGAAAATTTCCACAAAAAAAGCGTAAATTTAAAAAAGAAAACCCGGAAAATTTTTCGAAAAAAAAAACAATTTTTCGAAAAAAAAACGGAAAATTTTTCGAAAAAAAAGAAAATTTTTCGAAAAAAAAAACTTCCCCCTCCGTTATACTTTCGTTACCTTATACTTCCCCCTCCGTTTTACTTCCCCTCCCATATACTTCCCCCTCCGTTGTACGTCCCCTCCGTTATACTTCCCCCTCCTATATTGTTACTTCTTTTAAGGAAGTTTTCGTTGGAAGCTCTTCAAACCAGTACTTTTTTTAAAAACTGGGTTATTTTTAGTACTAAACGGTAGAAGCATTTAAATAGAGATGAACAAAATAATTTAGACAAGAAATCCGAAATTTGAAATTTATGACTAACTTCCGGTATTAAACCAAGAAAGTTTATAAACCTCAATATAAATCAATATTCTGAACTTTAGACGCAATTAAACCTATCATTATGCCTGAAAACTGAAAATTAATTACTTCCTCCAATAACGTCGTACGAGAGAGCAAAACTCATTTCGGGATGCAATAAAGCCAATTTCACTATAAACCTAAGGTTTGCTGTCCCCGGCGGCGACGTTTCTGACTATTGCTTTTGCAATCCAAAAGGAACCTCATCGGTCCGTCTTGCAAATACCTTCTTCCGTCATTTATGATCAAACCTATAAGGAAAAAATTCTCAATTTCTGTTTGTTTTTAATTCCGAACTAGATTGATTTCTTTCTTATTTTTATATTTACTTTTTTTTCCAATATTGTTTTATTTCTAAAATATTCGATAAGAACAATCTTTTTTCTTTTGATCTTCGGTGAAGAAAAAAAAATTATTGAGGGAAAAAGGGAGAAAAAATAAGAAAAACAGGAAAAGATGAAATCATATGAAAGTCTGTTCAAAGCGGTTTCTTTATTTATCAAACGTTTTATTTATAAACAAAAAAAATTTAAACAAATATCGAGTGTCGCGTTTTCTTTAATTTCAACAAAAGGTCTTTTTTTTCCATCTCCTCCCTTCAACTTGAGACCTCCGCCCCTTCTACCAATTAAATGGTAATTTTTCATGGAAAGGGGATTTTTTGGCCGTTTTTCTTATTAGGGCTCCTTCATCGAAGTAATTAAGAAGGATCAAGTTTTTAATAACTTTTTTTTTACAAAAAAAAAATTAACCGCATCTTAAAATTATTCCTTTTTTCTAATTTATCAGTAAATTTTAACGCCTTCACAATATCGAACAAAAAAGTACCGAGACGGAAAATTCACCCTCTTTTTTTTATGTTGACTTGCTTTTAGTATAAATAACGGAGAGAAGGGGATAATCCTAAGTTTTCCCATATGTTGATCCGGATTTTCCGTCCGTCAAAAAAATGAAGCCAACAAAGAGAAATATTTTAACATGCGAATTTTTTTTGTTAAAACAAATTTTAAGCCGATTAAATACAGCAACAATAAAATGGTTCGACTTGGAGCGAATTTATCATCAAAAATTGTAATAGTTTGGATATTAAATTCCAGTACTTTTATAGGAATGTAGGCGTTTTCACAAAAAACTTATAAACTTTGTTTTCTCAGTTTTTGGGAATTTTCTTCAGTTTTTAATAACAAAACCTTTATTTAACGGATTTTGAGGATTTCTTCTACGGTATTACGACAGAAAACACTACTTTTCCTAGGTTATCAAAAGTTTTTCTCTTTTTTTTTTTTTTTTTTTTTTAGGCAAACCCCATTTTTACCGGATTTTGAGTAATTTTTCTCGATTTTTTGACAGAAAATCCCCTTATTCACAGGATTTTCAGGAGTATTCCTGGGTTTTTAATAAAAACTAATTTCACTTTCTTTTTTAACTTCCTTAAAGAAGTTATTGTGATACCCTCGACGTCGGGTTTTGGGGGAAGGGTCAAATCATTGATCTTTACCGATCTCGACTTTGTCTGTGGTGCAGGCCGGCCGTAGCATTTTTTCGGAACATTTTACGGCCACAGTTTCCAACTGATTTTCACCAAATTTTCACACATCGTTCCTGAATAGTTGAACAAGAAATTATCGTCTGCGATTTTCGAATTTCGAAAAATGGCGGAGATATGCACGTTTGAAATTTTAAAAACTGCGCTGCGGCCGAACCGTTGTTCCGATTTTCACCAAATTCTCACCAAATACTCCTTATATTTTTAAAAATTTTTGGTAAAAAAAATAAATTATCAATTTTCCACATTAATTTTCATTTTAGTAGGGAGAAATTTCATACTTCTACCCATTATGAGAGGCACATCCCTAGGCCAAAGAGCCCATTATTTCTACCTTGATACTAAAAAAAAAATTTGGAAAAAAAAATTAAAATAACTTCGAAAATTTTTGGAAAAAAACGCTCAAATTTAAAAAAAAACTTAAAAAATTTTCAAAAAAAACTCGGAAAATTTTTTGAAAAAAAAAAATTTCCCTCCTTTATACTTCCCCCTAGTTATACTTCCCCTCCTTTGTACTTCCTCCTCCTCCGTTATACTTCCCCTCCTTTGTACTTCCTCCTCCCTCCGTTATACTTCCCCTCCTTTATACTTCCCGCTCTGTTATACTTTCCCATCTTTACTTCCCCCTCCGTTAACACTTCCCCTCCTATGTACTTCATCCTCCGCTGTACTCCCCTCCCTTTTACTTCCCCCTCCGTTATACTTCACCTCCTTTATACTTCCCCCTCCGTTATACTTCACCTCCTTTATACTTCCCCTCCTATATTTTTACTTCTTTGTAAGGAAGTTTTAGTCGGAAGCTCTTCAAACCAGTACTTTTAGATAGGCCAAAACTTAGCCCAAATCTCAGTAAAGTTCTGTTTGCAATAAAGATAAAACAAGATTTTTTAGGCGAAAATAATATTGTTCTCAAGTCCTTAAGTTGTCGTAACCCTTTCTGTGGGAAAAAAAATCAATTCAATCGATAAAGATACAATTTAACGGACTTTTAATATGGTCGTTGACAACCCCTTGAGGGTAAAGAGAGTGGCCGACCTCGGCCAAAAATAAAATAGGAACCCCTGAAGGAAAATTTCTCTGGGTATAAAAAGAGACGTGAAAATCCAAAATGTTATCAGTCGATCCTTCGAAATCGTACGAAAATGAATACCTTCCTCGCTCTTTCGGCCTTATTCGCTGTCGCGGTCGCCGCCCCGCAAAACTTCCGAACTGTACAACAGTATCAGCAAACTCCGGTTGCATTTCAGCAAACGCAATTCAGAACGGTTCAACCTCAATTCCAGGCGCAGAGATTCCAGCAGACGAGACCTGTCATCCCTGTTCTATCCCGTATCGAAACTAGGGATGAAGCTGGACAATTCTCACTTCAGTAAGTCTATTAATTATAAACAAATGTTTGTAAATGATAATAACTAAAATCACGCTTGTATCATGGCGGATGACAATAGAATGAAGGGTGGGTCGTTACAATGACGTATGTTGTGTGGAGACAATGAAATCTGTTGACAATTCATTATGAAATCCGCAGGTACCAGTCTGCCGACGGAACCGTATTCACCGAACAAGGAGCACTCAAAAGGACTCCGGACGGAAAAGACCACGTACTCGTCAAGCAGGGATCGTACAGCTTTAACACTCCCGAAGGGGTCCCTGTTCAAGTGACCTACACCGCCGACGAAGAAGGCTTCCACCCCAAAAGCTCTTCCATCCCCGTCGCTCCTGCCGTCCCCCAACCTACCTTTTAATCCTATTTCCTCTTTTTTTGTACAAACCAAAAATATAAACCTTTTTTTTATCTATTTCGTTTATTATTTCGAAGATCTCATTGATGAGCGGAGGACTTTTCCCAAATTGGAGCACTGAAAAACGAGAATCATTGATAACCTCAATGGGGGCTTTCCGCATATTGCCATGCGCACTGCCTGTCAAAAGAGAAAAAATGATAACCCCATTGGGGGACTTTCCCCATATTGCCATGGCTGTCCAACCAGAATCATAAAGAAACAGTTTTTCACTGTTTGCCAAGTAATGAAGTGGGAGAAAAAATTTAAGGGATACAAACATGTTGCTTAAATAAGGCTATATGTTTCATCATCCGAGTTATGTTTTGACAAACAATGTCTCCCCCCTTCAAATCGAACCCTAGGTCACGAAAATATTTGCCAACGCCCCCGAGCTGTTGTGAAAAGTCCTTTTTTTCCTACTCTCTCCGGTATATAAGTCTGGAAAAACCGCGGTTGTCATTTTCATTTCGACCATGAAGATATCAGTGTTTTTCATTCTGATTAATATTGCTAACGCCCAAATAAAAACGCCGGCGAAATTTATAAAGCAGTTTGAAAGCGATCGGCTATATTCGTACGCGTATGTTGTATTTTTAGATGGTTTATATTTTATTTATCTGATTTCCCCAGGTACGAGACTGGTGACGGTACAGTAATCAGCGAACAAGGTGTTCTGAAACCTACACCGGACGGCTCCGACAATGTTCTCGTTAAGGAAGGCTCATACAAGTTTACTTCACCTGAGGGAGTTCCTGTTCATTTAAGATATTCTGCTGACGAATACGGATTCCACCCACATGGCAATGTACTTCCAGTTTTCATACCGGCCTCGCCCCCATTTTCTCCTCAGTTTCAAACATTTTTAAAATAAAAATCTTTGTTTAAACACTTTTTCTGTTCGCCATTTTGCGCCAATACTGAAGACATTCCAATATAACGGTTTTATATTTAAGCAACAAAAAGTTAAAACTTTAATATTCTTTTAAACTTTTTCATAGGGTAGCGATAGAGAAAACACAGGCGATTAGGGAAGGTTGTAGAGACAATATGGCGGCAGTGATCACCCATCACGCCGCCAAGTTACACATTAACTTTGCTTAAACTTGGAAGCACCAACGCTTTTCCCCTTTTCACCTCCCACCCTACCTTAGACTTTCGAGCGTTTCCAGAGTCGCCCCTACTTGTTCAACCATTAACAAACTCTCCTTTCACAGACAACAAAAACATTAAAATTACCCGGAGACCCTTAAATCATGTTTAATATTAAATTTCCTTCTACCCCAAGAGTGACGTGGAACTTAAAAAGCCAATAAAAAACTGAGGTAGAAGGTTTATTAGAAAATCATTTTTGTTCTGAAAAGTTTTGTTTACATAAAACGAAAAAATAATTTGAGGGACCAAGTTTCGATCTTGATTTCCCGCTTTTTATTTATGACGTTTAAACGTCCTGTTAGCGGCGATATTTGTCATGGCGAACAAACGCCCGTATTCTGCAAAGACAGCGAAAAGTTTATAGAAGTTTCATCTGTAAACAGAAGCCTTTTTTCTCGTTCACTTAACCTCCGTCCAGAAAAATCAATTTAGACTTCACAAATTCGCTTGACCGCGAATTTGAAAGTTGAAAAAACTTCATATTTAATTCAACAGGGTTTATGCAGTTTCTGCCTATTGACTGTTTTGGGTGGGACAGCCCGCTTTAGAGGGTTGACACCTGGTCACCTTGCTGATGAGGCTTATTAAGCCGAAACCGGTCGTTAACTCCAGTTTATTGCTTCTCTCTTCCTCTATTTTATTTGAATTTATAGATTTTTCTATAGTATGAGACATCCGGACTAGAATTAAATTTTTCTTTTTATTAAATTCCTTCCAATTTTATTCCGTTTCTCACGCTAAAAGAGAACAAATACTTTCTCAAGGGAAATCGTCTGTTTGTCTTTGGGTAAGGCTCGTTATTTTTAACTTTGTTTAAACTGTAATTTCTTTTTTCTTTATTGTTCCCGGAAGGAAATATTCATATTATTCCATCGTTTTTAAAAAAATAATAAGATCGTTCTCGTAATGATTCTTGAAGTGGTTCTACGCTATGGAAATGGCTTCGAAGTTGCGAAGTTATTAACTAGAAACATCTAGGCGCTCAAGCAAATAGGATTATTCGAAATGTTCTGTATTCCTTATCGCGAGCATCATGTGAGAGAGAGTTCTAATTATGAAGGTAATTGGGAGTTCCGAGATCTTCGACGATAAACTTCTACAGGCGTTTAGCGACTACTTAAATCTTAATTAAGAATTAATCCCGTTAAAACTTATGCAGGCAAAAAGGTAAAAAATCTTGTTTTTTTGTTTTTTTAAATTCGCAGCTAATTTTCTTTAGCTCTACTTATGTTGGTATTTAATTAGGAAGTTTTAAGTAAAGTGTGCGTAATGGATACCTTCTTTTAATTAAGAAGTACCCTTAAGTAAATTATTTACTTTTTGTTTAAGTCAGAATTTTCACTTTCAAAATGTTTCGAAATATTATTATTTCAAGCTAAAGTTTTTCGCAAGTCCGAATGGTATTTTTATACGGGGAGAAGTTGCGTGTAAGGGGTGACTTTCCCCTAGAATTCTCCAAGGTATAATATTACTCTTGTTTTTTTAAAACGTGAGTCAAGTCAAAAATTCTTTAACCACAATATTTTTTCTATGAAATAATAAAGAATGGATAAAGGGGTCTTCTAGACCCCGTAGAAAAAACTAAATAGTGGTTATGCTGCTCTACTTTAAGGGTGCGTTATACCACTTTAAGGCGGTGTTTTTATTTGAAGTTTTGCTCCAATTTTGCGAGAAAACTGTTACTTTTTAAAACATTCTCTATGATTTGGGTATTGCATATTTAGTTTAATACAAGGCTTATAAAAAGATTAGTAGGCACTTTCTTATGCTATTTTTAGATAAACTGAAAAAAAAATATAAATTTAAAATCTAACATTTTTATATCCAGGAAATTGTTTTAAATTTTGAAAAAGAGTTGTTCGTGGAAGAAGGTTAACGATCGGAAATGGTAAAAACCTAGACTATAATTGAATTCGGACAGAAAGTCCGACACTTAAGGGTCATTTTCACGTAGGTCTGATTTCAATTTTAGATGAAAAAAAGGGGGGGAAAGGTCATTTCCTGTTATAGTACGCCCTTTAATAGCACCTACGATCTGGTTACCGCCGACTTATTACTCGAAAAGGAGAGAGCACAAAAAAAAGATTACCATAATCCATATTCAGCGAGGTCCTCCGATGTCTGAATAAGAGGAATGGCTAGTCCGTGTCATAAGAGGATGCGTATGGCATCTTAACCAGTTTCCATGACGTTTTATATGGATTACACATATTTTTGCGATTGACTATTCGATTCTGAAGGGAAATTGGGTTTTTTAGAATGTAAGGACATCGTTTTTATGCGCACATGAATATCTCATGATTGCCAAGGAAAAAATGGCGTCTTATAAAAATCGAATGAAACTATAAGGGGAAAAATGAGAGCGACTGTCAGGACGAATATTAAAGATGGACGAGGTCTATAACTTCAAATACGTTCTCACCTGTCAACATGGTGAGAAATAAAAGAGGAAAATGTATTTACCAACCTACTTCACTTTATTCTTCCTTCAAGAGCAG
This sequence comes from Orius insidiosus, assembly GCA_014119065.1. Taxonomy (NCBI): domain Eukaryota; kingdom Metazoa; phylum Arthropoda; class Insecta; order Hemiptera; family Anthocoridae; genus Orius; species Orius insidiosus. The sequence continues at coordinate 66,820 of JACGAQ010000714.1, forward strand.
CCCTTTCGACGAAATATATTTCAACTTGTCATAAAAGATTGACGCGGTGGAAGTCGCGAATATAAAATAAATCGTGCGAAGAAAGGGCTCGATATAAATCGGATTCACGAAAATCTAAGACATCAAATAGTCATTCTATTGTTGAACTTTTTGTGCCTCTTTTCTTATGGCGCGGGATGTCATCGTTGAACACTTTTGGGGTAGATACATAAGGAGGCAGGCCGCTGCTGCATCCATTTCTTTGCTTGCCAGTTTGCAACCATGTAGCTTGCCACAGGCATTTTTCATGTACCCTCAAGCTTGAGTGTCTAGTTAACCCCCTGGCGTCCTAGGCTTAGAGGCAAGAAACACTACTGGCCGCTATTATATTCATTTCTTTCCTTTTGCTTGCCAGGCTTCATGCCTTCTAGCTTGCCACAGGCGTTTTAAACGCACCTGCAAGCAAGACAGTATATTTCACCCCCTGGCGTTCTGCAGGACAGTCTAGTTAACCCCTGGCGTTCTGCAGGACAGTCTAGTTAACCCCTGGTATCTGCAGGAGAGCCTATTAACCCCCTGGTATTCTGCAGGAGAGCCTAGTTAACCCCCTGGTGTTCTGCAGGACAGCCTAGATAACCTCCTGGCGTTCTGCAGGACAGTCTAGTTAACCCCCTGGTATTCTGCAGGAGAGCCTAGTTAACCCCTGGTGTTCTGCAGGACAGCCTAGATAACCTCCTGGCTTCCTAGGCTTAGAGGCAAGAAACACTACTGGCCGCTGATACATTCATTTCTTTGCTTTTGCTTGCCAGGCTTCATGCCTTCTAGCTTGCACTGTCGTTTTAAACGTACCTGCAAGCAAGACAGTATAGTTAACCCCCTGGCGTTCTGCAGGACAGCTAGTTAACCCCCTGGCGTTCCGCAGGACAGCCTAGTTAACCCTCTGGCCTGTAAGGCGTGAGGCAAGGAACACAACTGGCCGCTGTTCGATTCATTTCTTTGCAATTGCTTGCCAGGCTTCCTGCTTTCTAGCATGCCTCAACCATTTTGAATTTACCCGCAAGCAAGACAGTTTATTCACCAAAGATGGCTCAAATTTCGATAACTTGCACTCCGTTAGTTTTTTTATTTACGAACAGTTTCAGATTTCTCTCTTTGGTTATGGAAAAAACTGTTCCCACAAAATAGGAAATCGGTGAGAGTCGACAAAAAAAGTAGGGAAGGCAGTTTATGTAAATTAGGATTGCAAACTGTTTGTCGGTGTACAACGTAGGAGAGCGGAATACTAAAACTTTATCCCCTTTCCGTCCACTAATTGGGCACCGGATTCCAAGCTGCGTCATCATCGATTCGTTCCGACAACTAACATGACTCTTCCACCGTAAAAAAAAGTCGGTTCAAAGTCGTTTTTCGCCACCTGAGAGCGAGAACCTCATTAATTACATGTTTAATTGATGACAGACAAATCTGTAACGCTTCGGGCGTCGAGTTTGCTTTTGAGTACGTTTTGTAACAATGGCCTCAAACATATGGAGGCTCACACGCTAATGACGAACACTAATTCGTCCATTCAAACCTGATGATGACTAATGGGAACCGAACGTCACGTCACTCCCTCATTAGGGAGAGAAAAAAAGATTAATAATTTCATGCACGGAAATTAAGGCGTTCTCTTAATAAAGAAATGATTAAAAACAAACAAATGATCAAATCATTTTGACAAGTAATTGAAGGACTTGAAAGCTGTCTGTTAAACGTCTACCGTTCTCCCCGCTGTCAGTTCCAACGATTTTTTTTCTGTACAAAACAGCTTAAACGCCTGAAAATTCTCAAAATTGATGAAAAAACTATACTCGCCATAATGATAATCTGTGGATGGCTGCTCATGGCATTCAGCTCACCTGCAAAAGACACAATGAATGAAAAAATACGAATTTTCGGCTTTTTATATGGGTATACTTAAATCAAGATGGTCGGTAATTGAACAAAAAATAGGATGAACAATTATATTAACAAAGAAGGCTATCATAAACATTCTAGAATATAAAAGAATATTAAATGTCCCATTTAGAAAACGAAAATAGGACCGGAAATCTTCCTTTTATCAGAATGTCAACAGGTCCTGGGCGGAGAACGAAAAAAAAGGACGTCTTCCTATTTTCTACCTCCTTTATAAAACGTAAGATCAATTGTATTTTTCTTTCTTCTGACTTTTTTTAGTAAGATTTCAATAGAGGAAAAAACTGAGGGATGCATCCACTTAGTGAAGAACAAAGTGGTGTGTACATAAAGAGAATCCAAGATAAGGGTTGAAAGATCCCAGGAGAGGGACCGGGCAATAATACAGACTGTTAATGCGTTGTGTATGTTGTGAACGGGACAGCGAGGTCGGACGCTCGCAGGGGTCTAGATTTCCCAAGAGTGGGGGAGGACTGCCCAAATCCCATTACACTACTCAACCCTTCGAGCTTTTCCTCGGCACCCCTTCGACGAGTTCAAACTCCCTCCCTTTTCAACTATTTGCATCCCGTCTACACTTCAGTCTTAAACGAGCCATTTACATTTAAACTCAATCACCCTATGAATGTTGATTTTCCGAAAACGCATACGTAAATCGACTTAGAATCATAATAGAAGTTAATATCAAGGGAGAAAAAATTGACAATCCCCTCAGGACCTACGAGTAGGGAATCCAAAAGACAAGTGCTGGCAACACTATTTACAATGCTCTGTGGGAGTACAAACTCGACAATTCCCTTCCCAGACGTCCTTCTTTTTTTTGTCACTTTTTCCCCCCTTCCCTCTTGTTCTTTTTATTGAAAGGTGGCAAAAACAACAATGAAACATCCGCAAAAATGGCGCATTGTAAAATCGTTTGATAAATCGGGTCTCGAAGGATTTTTCAGAGCACCACATTTGGGAATACTCCAGCAAACCCGGTAGATTTAAAAGTATGAATTGACGCTTATGTTATAAGAATTCCTTTAGAATTTAGAATTTTCCCACCACCCAACGAAAATGAAAATCGATTGAAAACTAGCGTCAAAACTTTGAAAGTTTTGCCTCTCGTAACAGTCTTCGACTCACCCTCCTCAAATTGCAAATCTAAGGTCAGCTCGAAGTTTGATTTTCAAGTTTCAGACGCTATTTTTTGATCAATTTTCATTTTAAAAGAAGACCTGGGGCATCCATGATATCTCCAGTCGGGTTGTTTAAGGAAACAACCTTGAATTGTTCTGAAATAACCATTTTCAGAGGAGGAATTCCATGTTCCAACAGAAAAAAACATTTTACGGCCACAGTTTCCAACCGATTTTCACCAAATTATCACACAACCTTCCTGAATAGTTGAACAAGAAATTATCCTCAGCGATTTTTGAATTACGAAAAAATGGCGGAGATGCATATGTCTGTTTGAATTTTTAAAAAATTCGCTGTGGCCGAACCGTTGGTCCTTAAAGAGGACCAATTTTCCTTCGGGTCTCGAAGGATTTTTCAGAGCACCACTCTTTAACCACTTCTTTAATTGGACCAATTAAGGTCCAATTTTCACCAAATTTTCACCAATTACTCCTTATATTTTTTAAGAATTTCTGTTGTAAAAAAATTGCCACTTTATTATTATTATTTTTTTAGTAGGGAGAAATTTGATTCTTCCACCCATTACGAGAGGCACATCCGTAGACCAAAGAGCCTTTTTCGAAAAAAAAAATCGGAAAAATAAAAACTTGGAAAGTTTTTCTTAAAAAAAAAAAAATAGCTTCCCCCTCCCTTATACTTTCCCACCCTTATACTTCCTCGCCCTAATACTTCCCCCTCCTTTATATTTTCTCTCCCTTCGTAATACTTTCGTTCCCTTATACTTCCCCCTCTGTTATACTTCCGCTCCCATATACTTCACCCTCCGTTGTACGTCCCCTCCGTTATACTTCCCCCTCCTATATTGTTACTCCTCTTTAAGGAAGTTTTCGTTGGAAGCTCATCAAACCAGTACTTTAATTAAATCTAATATTGGACGTCCATTTTAAGGAATTCAACTTGGAATTTCCTTCCTGTTCAAACGAAATTAATTCGAACAATATATTTTTCTGTTAGATTCCGAAGGCAGTTTGATCCTAAGGTACTTGGATTAATTATTCCAAGAGTAGTAGTGTGACGGTAAGCTAATGTACAAGACAAGCTATAAATCCACAAAGGAGGTAGGGAGGTGCTCTTCAGCTCATTAAAAACAGGGCAACAGCCCATTGATAAATGACTTTCCCGCTTTTCCCTTTCCCTTTCCTATCCCTGCGAATAATTACTTGGGATCGTCTCTTCCGAACCGTCAGAAGGCCCTCCCGAGCCCGCTGCTAATGAATAAAACAACATGTCCATATTAAGGCGCAACTAACAAGTCGGCCCCTTAGCGCCTCAAACAATGTCACCGCTCATTATAAACTATTTTCTTTTTTATCCCGAATCTCGTCGAAAGGATTTCGGTCATCTTTCTTCCTTTTAGTATAAACGTTGTTGTTTTTATTCGATAATGATCTTAAAGGGCCGACTTTAATGACTTCTAATTTTATAAACGTCAAAAAATTCACGTTTCTTATTCTTGACGGCCTAAATCTTATAATGAAAGCCTTTTTCCCCCTCATTTTTATTCGCGCATGACCGAGGAAGATCGGAAAAGCAGAGAGGACGAAGAAATCTTATAAAATTGAGAAATCAGATTATGAAAACCTCGAAATTCAAAGGGTGTTAATGCTGCCCCATTACAATAGGCAGGTTGCGAAGAAAATAAATCTACCTAAAACTCGATAAAATGGGTGTTTTTACATCAAAAACAGAATAAAATGTGAGTTTTTACACCAAAAAGCCGATAAAATGATCGTTTTTACACCGAAAAATCAGATTATGAACACCTCGAAATTCAGAGGGTGTTAAATGCTCAAATACTGCCCCCATTACTGTAGGCAGATTGCGAAGAAAAGAAATCTACCTAAAACTGGATAAAATGAGTGTTTTTACATCAAAAACAGAATAAAATGTGTGTTTTTAAACCAAAACCCCGATAAAATGAGTGTTAGTACACCGAAAAATCTTGAAATTATCCCCAATTTTGTAATAAAGGTGCTAAACGCCCAAACACCCGTTTAAAAGGGTGTTTCTACACTAGAAAATCAAGATAAACTACCTAAAACTCGATAAAGAGGGTGTTAAAAGCTCTAAAATCTTTTGAATGAGCGTTTTTAAACTAAAACCCCGATAAAATGAGTGTTTTTACACCGAAAAATCGAGAAAACTATCCCCAATTTGGTAATAAAGGTGTTCAACGCCCAAACACCCGTTTAAAAGGGTGTTTCTACACCAGAAAATCAAGATAAACTCGATAAAAAGCTCTAAAATCCAAATAAAGAAATAAGGGGAAAACGGGACCCTTTAAAGTGGGACATGTGATGTCTTAAATAAACTTCGGTTCTATTCTACCTGTGTTTTTCTTTAGATTTTTGGTTTTTTACGATTTCATTTCAGGATTAAATCATGCGAAAGCGAGAGAGTCAGTAATGTCTCTTTCAACGATATTTTCCATTTTGACATCACTGCAGCCTCGCAATAATGAATGAATTAAAACCGTCGGGGACATTTCGCACATTAAATCCCATATTGAAAATTATGCCGCTTCATTTTTATTACACGGGAGTGCCAAATTCCGAAAATAACTCTCAGAGGATAAAAAATAAAAATATGGTACGAATTGGAGAAATTTTCGTATTTTTTTCTCTTTTTCAATGGCTCGTAAATAATCCAATGTAAACTTTTTTTGTTAATATTCAACGACTCGGGTAGAAAATGTGGCCCGCCTTATAAACCCCCAGACCCCCTTTCTATCCTTTAAATAATACATGTCCGTTGAGATTTTTCCCCTGTCCCACGGGTCGCTAACATCAAATTATGTACGAGCCTTGGAAACTCGGATAGTCGAGGATAGAAAGAGCGAGGACGCGGGGGTAGACAAAAAAAGAACCCCCTGATGAATGAATGAACAGAGCCAATAAATGAAAAAGAAAAATAAAATTTCAAAAGGGTTTAGGGCTCTATTGAATTATTGAAGCGATATCAAAGTTATCGACACGACGAAAAAGTGACATATCAATAATAAAATTTCTTCAATATTCACCTACGAAGGTAGAAAACATTCCATCTTAGTGCCCCAAATAAGAAAATATAAACGTCTCATGTATCATGTGTAGCCTGGGTTTTTTCAAAATGGTAGTCAATGACTTTTTTTTCTTCGAGAAAACGCCTTTCTCCTATACATTTTTCCATAGTTCCTCTCCGAGAATGAAGTTAATGATTTAGACCCGACTGCTACGTGATGTGGATGAATGTCAGGTTGTGGAGAAGATAGCGCTTCTCTGGAACCGTCTCATAACTTAATCAGATGGCTTGTAGACTGGGGTGAAGAGCGCGAGGGTGGAAAGGGATATCTCCCTCTCAGTTGAAACAATATCCGCCTTTACATTAAACTCCTTTGGATACGGTGTGCATACAAACACTTCAGTCCACACTGAAATAAATCACCTCCCTCTTCGTCACACTGCACGCATTATAATGAGTATATACAATATTACAAAAGCAGTATTTAAGCCTCATTTCACCTTTTGTGCTTTTGTCCGGAAAATTTTGGACTGTTCGGCTACAGTTTATATGATAAACTGTTTTTTGTCCTCTGAATAGAGCTTTAGGGGAGAACTAGCGCTTCAAGTGGTTGATGAAGCGAATAAATGGACGCGTTAACGCGTAGCCACCCGTTTTCCTTTAACCATCACGTATTACATAGGGGCTATATAGTGTACACTGCACCTCTCGAATGTTTTGATATTTTTTTTGTTGAAGAAAAATACTGACTTTTTTCCTTCCTCCGAGAAAAAATATCATGTTACGGAAGCAGACCTGATTGCCGGTGTAAAGAGTGGTGGAAGAACGGGTGAGAGGAGGGGATGAATTGTGTCGGGAGGAAATCTAGCCGACTTCCTGAGCAACAGAAGGCTTATCACTCAATGTTGATGTCGCGCTCTCCCCCCTCCCGAGTTTATCTCGAATTCCGTATTCCTCTCACATTCTCCGCTTTTGGCACCCCGAATCTTCGTCGATTTTAGTGAAGACGAAACGCGATACGCACTCAGTATAATGGCCTATTAAATTTACTTGTTCTCATTTTGATTGATAATCCGAAGGCTTCTCATTACAGAATAGGGCGCTCCCGGCGAGATTGACTTGATATCATCCCATAAGCGAATCGGTATTGGGAGGTATTATCTTCCCGTATTACCATCCACCACTAATTGAAGGATTTACATCTATTATCGTATCTTTGATTTTATAAAATGAAAAACCCCCAGCATCAAAAGACTGTACACGAGAAAACAACAAAAGGCCTGATGTTGTGCCCCCTCATACAAAACGCGTTTATTGTTTTGAAATTGGATTACCACATCTGTGTAAAACCATCATAATTCTGACATAGGCTAAAAGGAAAATGACACATTTATAACAATAAAACCTTTTGAATCCGAGGGTAAAAACAAGTCCCCACCCTCCCACATAAATGGCCTATTTGTATTAACGTTAATGCAATTTCGAGGGTGTTTCCCTGAAATTCAACCCTCCGGGCATTGTAAAGAGCTGTGGGTAAGTCTCCAGTTGTCCCGAAGAAAGTGAGGAGACGAAATGGGGAAAGCGAAAGGGGGGAGAAGGTTTTTTTTTTCCTTTAAATTTATTGCTATGAATGAGAGTCAATCACCCACAACCGTTTGGTTTTAGAGCCATTTGTTTTATTGATGCTTGAATAAAGGGGGTGAGGCAGTTCGATTCCCAGGTGATCCAAACGTTAGTTCCCATTCATTTAAAACGAAGGTTTTTAAATGATTTGCTTCCCCATCAACATCTCACTATTTCAATGGTGGCTTTTCAAAAAACGTTTAGAGTGCTTAGTAACCAACGAAATTTTCAACATAAATACGAGAAACAATGTGTTTTGTATTTTTAAAATAAAAACACTTTTGAGCAGAGATAGCTGTAGCATTCATAGGGCAAACTTATAAGGTTCTCAGTGTCATATTCATAAGCGTATTGATGTTCAAACACTTATTCGTAGGCATATTCACGCTCGTATTTGTATGTGTTTATTCGTAGTTGTATTCATTTTAATATTCGTATTCACACAATAATTCGTAGTCGTATTCATATTTATGAATATTCCATCTTTGATTAAATACCTTTTGTATAAAGCGTTGTCAAAAAAAAGGTAAATATTATGCAAATTTTTCTTTTTCAGACAAAAGAGATATATAAAAAAGTTGGGATGAAAAACTAATTTTGAGGATTCGAGGAATTTATATAATAAAAGTGAGAGGGAAATTTTCGTCATTTTAAATGAGGTCGAAAATGTAGGAAAATGCAATTTGGAAAACCATTTTAATAACTTAATTCTCCATTCTCCTCCCTTCTCGAGAACTCCTCGGAGAAGTTCTCTGGATAAACTCCTTCTTTTGGGTGGGGAGAGAGGTGTCAGTCTAAAGTTTTCGCGGTGGCTGACTTAAGTTTCACAAATGTGGATTTAACAAGACGTCACTCATCCTTCCACTTGTCATACAAAATTTGAAGATTTCACATTTAAAATTCAAATAAAGAAAACTTTCAAGAATAAAAACTTTAAAAAAATAAATAAAACGTTTCTCTAATTTTCTCGTTTTCCAGACTCGTAAAGAAATTTCTAAATTAAATTTTCTTTTTTTCATTATTTTTTTCAACAGGTTTTTATGAGGTTAAAATAGATTTAAATAAAAGTTGAGAATAAAAAAAATAACAATTAAACAAGAAGTAGGAAGGGAGATTAAAAAAAAAGGTTTTTTTTCTGTCTGTTTTAAAGGCACGAATTTCTGGTACAAAGACTTGGGTGATATGTGGGTCATGAGATAAGGTTGTTTGCCTCCGGTATAAAGCAGGAGCGGTTATCGGTGCATCTTCTCCCTCAGGTGAGGCTCGCACATTTTTGTCCTTCTTGATAACCTCATCCCTTTGATAGCGTCACTATTAGACATGGCGACGTCATAACTCATCCTAGAGCTCGCCTATATCTTAGATCTCTCCCTGATATATTCCTCGGTTATTAAAAGTGAAACACTTTCCATGACGATAAGATCAGCAATTCCTGTAAACCCAGGGCCACCGCACTTACCCCCCGGACTTAAATAAACCCCATGAATTTTGTATACGGTAAAATTCGGGATCGTTAGCAAGATCATAAATAAATATTAGGTGGAGCTTACACGGTCCAAGATTGGAGATGGGATAAGGAGTCACCTTTCCCCTCGGTAATAAATCTTTTACCCCGCGTCTTTTCGAACCCCCCTTATGCACAACATTATCGATTTCGCTAACAGTCCGATATCCTCAACTGAGACATGGACGGTCTATTACCATATTTGTCAACTCCTCCCCGACTTTTTCCCGACCAATTTTATTCTTGGCCCTTGTTCGACGACCAGCTGGTCCTTCCGTCACGGCTCTATTTGATGGCGTTTTTATATTTTCACTCTTTCCGACGCACCTGCTGCATAACACCGGATAACATACCTTCGTTTTATCGGGGGAAAAAGATTTTATCACATGGCTACACATTTCTCCTTGAATTCACGTATGTTGAAACAACTTTCGCAAATTCGGAAATTTATTATTCTACAGAGCAAAATATCCTTTGGGTCAAAGGAGAACAGAGCCGAAGTTTCATTAAAGGGAATTTTAGAGGTGAAATTATTTTCGCGTCCCTCTCATTTTGTTGTTAATACGGTGGGATCATTAAACGGTTTAACCCGAATCCAAAATGGAAACTGCAATTAGAAAAGCCAGAATTTACAATAATATTCCGTTCTGCGAAGATCAGGAAGATACTTAATTTGAGAGGGGAGTTAACTTAGATGAAGAGCTACCGAGATTCATTAGCTATTTTGATTTAAAGGAAAGGGTCGACACGTTAAGCTTTGAGAGGAGGCCGTCTTTGAAATCAGTAGTAATTAGGGGGTAGTTTGTCGTCTATTTAGACTAAAGAGGGGAGGGAAAGGATGGGGAGTCGGCGAGTAATGAAGCGACGTTTAGCGGCCTAGTGGATGCATTTAGGGGTCGGAGAGGTTGAGAACTTAGTGTAGTTGAAAACTCCCATTACGTTCAAGCCTCCCTCCTGGTTTCGTATTCAGGACTACACGACTTTGCAAATTTGGCAATTTCCTGGCCGAACGAGTCTAACAAGTTGGTGAGGCTGTGGACGCGGGGCCAGCTCACCCCTTGATGACGCTTTGCATGAAATATTGTTCTTGAAGTGTACAACTTCGTTGTCGGCAATAATCTTTCAAAAAGCCCCCCGGGGCCTTTTTCTTAAACCTTATAAAGATCCTTCCATGGGAATCTCAACATGATTTACGGCACCATTGTCTTACGTAAGCAATAATTAAGTCTGTTTATATTATTATGCATTTATAGGGATTCCTTAGACAACATAAGAGAATAACATTTCTTGGAACATTTCAAACAATTTTGTATATCTCTGAAAACACCATTAAAACAAAAGTAAAGTGCTGTCACCACTAAATTAAAATGAAAATTTAAAATTTAATGAAAAAAGTAAAATAGTTTATTAACAAAATGGATAATAAATAAATTAAAACATTTTATCATATAAACTCGGAAATAATCAACTATAATTAGCTAAATTGCTGTTTGCAGAAAAGCTGTTTGCTTTATGTAAAATATACATAATTGCTTAAAAAACGAGGGAAAAAAATGCGAAATTGACACTGCTAGATTTCAGAGATTCTTCCGAGTGTAAGTGACTGAGAACACCGAAAATAAAATATCTAAAATAAGAGGGAGGGGAGTTTTAATAAATAAAGCCTTGCTCGTGCGGTTTTTTACCCCAACTTTTTTCTTCTTATTTTTTTAATTTCACCCCCTTCCCCTTTGGGAAATTATGGCGGACCTCCAGGTTATCTTCAGACCTCAAACCCCTGTAATTTTATGTCAATCAACACCCCAGTACGTCTCCTTCTAAATAAAACAGCCGACTCCGCATTTTGAACCCTCGACGACTTTAAAATAAGGGTCGGAAAATCGTTTTATTCCCCTTCACGAATTACAAAAATTAATTAACGCCACTAGTGAATTCTAAATCCTCTTGAATGTCGAAATCCTACACATTTAGCCCGATGATTGCGACGTTGTAAGGGTAAACCTTTTTCTAAATTTATCGATGAAAAGAACTCTTAAAATGAACTCTCGTATTTTAATTAAATCTCTTTAAGTCATCGGATATGGCTTGTAATTAATCTCGACTTAAAAAGAGAAAATCACCGGCCTAATTGAAAAACTCTTCTCTATTCGGAAACTGAAAACCCCCCACAATTTGAACTTTCGCACTCCGGGTGTAATTATATTATTTTTAACTGATCGATAAAATCTGCTATTTCCTGGGTCGCCCTTCAAAAAAGGCTGAAAATGGTTTTTCCACTTTTCCTCCGGAGCCCTTCACCCAATTAGATCATTTTACATCCTTCTCATTTTTATTTATTTTAAAGAGCTTCCGCCTTTTGAATATTTATCTTCAAAAAGATATTTATCATCAAAAAATTTTGTAGCTTAGAAAAAATCAAACCTTATAGATAACGTCTTATCCAGGAAATGGGGGCAAAATTCATTCTTAAATTAACTCAACGATTTAACTACAGACGAGACAGAATAATAAAATTTTAAGCGTTTATAAAATAAAATGCGCGGAAATAAAACTGAGATGGAAAAGAGGAAAATAAGAATTCTTAATTTGAAATCTTGAATATTTAATAACAATTTCTCGGGCTTACAAAAACGCTCAGGGGCGACGATTTGAGACAAGGATTAGGACCCCTCGATTTTATTTGAGGTGAAAACTAAATTTTTCATCTCTTTTAATTTAAATCCCTAAAGGAGAGAAGAATATTGATTTCGAGAGTGTCTTTTATTTAAATAAAAACAATTTCGTCCAGTTTATGAAAACGCTACTCGTTTCATGTTTTTATAATCTCTCAATAAAATGTTCGCTATAATAAAAGAGACAAAAGGAAATTATGAAATATTGCAGTTTAATTTTTGACTAAAAAGGTATGCTTGAATGTTTGAAATTTTGTAATAAGAAAGGGGGATATTACGAATTAATCTTCCGAGGGTTGGAATCTTTTATTGACATGTTGAAAGGCCTAAGAAAGGGAGAAAAGTTGAAGTATAAAAACTCAAATATACAGGAAGAGTTTTTTTTCCTTCAACATGAAAGCTCCATAAGTAAAGAGTAACCCCTTCGACGTTTCGCATGGGTTAACCCATCTCAGCCTTTAGTAGAAAAAAAAATCTTTGAATTGCATTGTACTGATTCAATTACAATCGTGTTTCGAATGATAAAACCGTTCAAAAAAATATTTTTCGCTCTTTTTTCGCGATAACCTGTGTCTTAAGCTAGAGTTCCAAAAAAAAGTTCTTTTAAGTTTATTTTATAGATTCGTGAGAGTCGGAAATGGTGAGGGGGATGGTAATTCTGGAAAATCTCTGCATATTTCTAAGAAGGGAAGTCGAGACCTGCATTCTTAATAAGAAAGAGGAAGGCCCCTTTTGTTCGGGATTTTCTACGCCCCCCCCCCCCACCCAAAAGAAAACGTTTAAACCCGAAAGAAGCAACAAACGTTCAACTAAGTGTTCTACAACATACGTTTATTTTTTTCTTTAAAAAAATGAATTTTTTATAACTTAAAATATTATTTTTCCTGTACCTCCTTATGTATTTTACATATTAAAAAATAAACCAGGCGGAATTATCAAAAGATCTGTCGAGGACCTGAAGACATCGAGGTCAGAAGATCTTGGATACGGGACCTAGTTTAGATATAAATTTTTCCTCCAGGGAACACTAAATTTTTGAGGGAAACTAATTGGGAAAGGTGGCAGACCTAGATATCCTTAAATTTTATTGAAAAAAAAATATCTTCCAATTTACTTCGCTTTATAGGGAAACAATTGGAGACATAATTTAAACTCCTTTGTCTGAAAGTGCAAGCACGACACTATTAAACCCGAGGGCCTTCTCCACCCCATTAATTGGGATACATAATTGAGTAATTCCGCCTCCGGTATAATCGATATTATAATTCTTGTATGGTTAATTACATCGAATTTATTAAAATCATACAGTTCATTCAAATTATAAACAATTGATCAATCAAACTATTGTTCGTTTTCTAAATAAACAGGTTCATTAACTATTCACAATAGCTCCTAATGACAGATTATTCTGTTTCTATCAACGGATGTAGAATACTCTTGAAGAAAAAGTTATGAACCTGAAGACCGAACGGCGCTTCTCTTCAGTAACAAAGAAAGCACTGCTCATTGAAGAACCTTTTATGACTGTTTTTTGTGTGTTTTTTGTTGTACTTGTCCGTGTACTAGGTTTAGTTTTTTGTTAAAATAGTTAGCGAGGAGAGAGAAAGAAAAAAAAGGACATTCCACGACCGGTTTCGGCGTAATACGCCTCATCAGGTGGACTATTTCCTTATTCTTTTCTTTCTCTCTATATTTTACTTGACCTACACTACACGGTGGTACGGACGCCGCGGGAAGGTAGACAGAATCTACTCTGTTTTCGACCTTTCCCTTTTGTCACAACCACCTCCTAGCTTGGTCACCCACTACCTCTATTGACTAAAGCAGTCAGATTGGTTTTTTGTGTTTTTTTTGTTGTACTTGTCCGTGTACTAGGTTTAGTTTTTTGTTAAAATAGTTAGCGAGGAGAGAGAAAGAAAAAAAGGACATTCCACGACCGGTTTCGGCGTAATACGCCTCATCAGGTGGACTATTTCCTTATTCTTTTCTTTCTCTCTATATTTTACTTGACCTACACTACACGGTGGTACGGACGCCGCGGGAAGGTAGACAGAATCTACTCTGTTTTCGACCTTTCCCTTTTGTCACAACCACCTCCTAGCTTGGTCACCCACTACCTCTATTGACTAAAGCAGTCAGATTGGTTTTTTGTGTGTTTTTTTGTTGTACTTGTCCGTGTACTAGGTTTAGTTTTTTGTTAAAATAGTTAGCGAGGAGAGAGAAAGAAAAAAAGGACATTCCACGACCGGTTTCGGCGTAATACGCCTCATCAGGTGGACTATTTCCTTATTCTTTTCTTTCTCTCTATATTTTACTTGACCTACACTACACGGTGGTACGGACGCCGCGGGAAGGTAGACAGAATCTACTCTGTTTTCGACCTTTCCCTTTTGTCACAACCACCTCCTAGCTTGGTCACCCACTACCTCTATTGACTAAAGCAGTCAGATTGGTTTTTTGTGTGTTTTTTTGTTGTACTTTTATGACTGTTATCCTACCTTAACCTTTGGTTTTTTTCCTAAAACGTCCAAGTATGGTTATTATCGATCTGACCCACGAAAATTGTTGACACAATCGATTTGAAGCCCCATTAGAAATTAGATCATTTATTATTTAAAAACAGTTTTAATATGGCACAAAGTGGTCTGTCACCATCAATATCACAACAATATTGTAAAATTTAAAGTCAATATTCCGGTTTTCGATATTAATTTTGAATCTACCTGTAGGGTATTCATTGCTAATTTTAAATTTTAATTTTATTGTGCGACTTGCTCATTTAGGACGAAGTAGCAGCCAATTTTCCACGGTCATTCTGCCATCATTTTCCACAATTTTTTTGGTGAAAAAAAAATGGGATTTTTGTCAAATAAAAAAGGGAAAAATAGAAAAGAAATCTCTCTAAAACATAAACCCTCTTGGTGTAAGACGCCCCAGGTGATTTCCCTTCCGAAATGGAAGTAACGACCGAAATGTCAACACCTGGGAGTTCTAAAAGACGACTTTTTCAGCAATAATCATCCGTTATAACAACTTTTAACAATCCCCAACAACCAGCAGTTCAAATAAAATATTTTATCTTTTCTTTATTTAAATAAAATATTTCAAAATCAAATTTTTCTAAGAATGACAAAAAATAAATAGAAAAATTTGCTACTTAGGTTTAATTTGTAGTTGCTTGAAAAATCCGCTGAAAAGGGCGCAATTAGAGTAGTAAAACGTCTAGTTTTACCCCTTTGAAAAGCTCAAGAATTTCAAGCACTCCTACCAAGTAAAATGCTTATTAAATTTGCAATCTGCAAGCAGCAAAGAGGACGAAAAGAAAAGCTTTTAAATGAGGATTATGCAAACGTAAAAGAATAATTGGAAACGATTAAACTTTTAGAAAGTTCTATAATTCAAACCGTTTCCAAATAGAATAATGTATAAAATTATTTCTCCTCCCCCCCCCCCTTCGGACCACTCTTCCCATAGCGTTCGAGGTTAAGTGAAGAATTCCAATTAAAATCGCCGCGCTTTTCCCACAAATTGTGGCCGGAATGTAATTTAATGCTGATAAATTAAAACCACGATATTTCTCCTAATGCTTTTTGGCACTAAAAAAATATAAACACGATTCGAAAATCTTTGAGTTGAGCTACAAGGGGAGCTTTTAAACATTTTGATTTTTTTATTTACTCAAAACATAATTTTTCAAAGAAATTTTTTTTTCTTTTTTAACAAAAGGGTTATTTAATGTGCAGAATTAATGAGTCCCTAAAAGTTGGAGAGCAATAAATCAGAATGAGTTAGGGGTGGTGAATTAGGAAAGGTTCGCTTTATGGTAATACCGGAAAGGCATATGTCCTCAAAGGTTTCCTTGTGAATATTTCATTAGCACATTTGAAATTAAAAAATAGTTCTTATTTTAAACTTTTATTTAAAGAAAAGGCTATTTCAATAACTCCTTTTGAAATAAGTTAAAAAGTGTTAAAAAACTCTTTGAGAAGTTCACGTTTAATAAATGAAGATCCGCCACCCTCTTTACTTTGACTTTATTAAACTCGCCCCTTGTCCCGTGACAGGGGAAGTTATCAATTAGCCAACCCGTCTGATAAATAGCTTAAAAATTGTGCATACTCCAAAGAGGAGATTAATCACTGATTCTTTACGGCGATTAATTTCGTAATTAATTATTATACTTTGGCGTCCTCAAACTATTGGGATTCATAGGTCAAGGATTCCTTTTCGGTTTTGTCCCTACCACTATGGATCTTAAAAAGCGAAAAGCGCACAAAAATGATGTTTATAGGCAATTAACAACGAGAAAGGATTTTTTCTACCCAAAAAAACGCTCAAGAATTTGATAGTGATGGGCCAAAAGACCGACTTGCTTTAAGCAAGGTTTCTAAGCTAAAAACAAAGAAAGACACTTATGGGGCTTCTCAGTCGACGGGCCACGAGGCTTCTCTCCGGCAGAACTGGCTAATTCCTCAGTAAAAAGGGAGTCTCTCGGCTCAAAGATGCCATGAAATCGCCTTTAAATCTGGAAAAATTGAGGAGTACTCCCGAAAATTCGGTGAAAAGAGGTTTTCTCGGTAAAGAGAAGTTGAAAAGGCCTAAAGACCCCTTTTTTAAAATTTGGCTATCACCGCTTGACCTTTGGAAAAGGTTAACTTACGAAGATACATCACAACCTGAAGGCTTTCATCTCATTTGGCTAGCGGCATGTAGAGTTTAATATCGCCCATCAAAACACTATTTAAAGTATTCGATGTTTTTCATTCAAAAGGAAGACTGCCATGTTTTTAGACACAATGAAATCGCTTTCGTCAGGTATTTGAAAAAAATTCATCGTTCCATTAATAAAGTTGAAATCGGTGGGAGGATTGTGTCCAAGTTTATCCGGACGGAGAAATTTATAGCTTCTCTCTCCAGGGTTTTGGCTTTGAACCCCGCAAGGGCGAGGTAGAAAGAGTGAGAGGGAAAAAAATGCCTACAAGATTAATGTGTTGGCAGAAAGAATTAAAGAGTGAGAGTTAGACGAAAGGAAGCTTGCCGGCTTGGTTATTTCACTCTTTTGTTCGAGATAACATCACCCTTTTTCCATCCTCTTAAGCTTACAGATTTAAAACCCGCCCTCATTTAAGTAACTTAAAACATCAAAGATCTAATGTTTTATGCATCAAAAATTGATTTCGTTTTTCATCATTTTTTTCTACGTCGGAATAATTACCAAGTCAGTATAATAAAGTACTTGAGACCGCAATTAAAACAGTAACAATCCCAAGGAGATAAGTGAATTTTGAGTAGATAATGTGAAATAGAGAGGAAGGAAAAGGAACTTTCTGTCTCCTGAGTGTGATTCTACTAATGGATGCTGAACCTCCAAACACCAATCTCGTCCCTTCCTGAACCTAGGATGTTTCCCAACTGGACCACACTACAACTAATTGAAAATTCAAAAACTTTTTGCCCATAAAATGCCCTTCCTTACTTCCTCGATCAATATTAGAGAATTTTAGATTAAGAAAAAAAAGATTATAAAAGAAACTTTTTTTTTTAATTTACGACCTAAAGTGTCCCCTTTTTTATCCACCCCTGGCGTTTCTAATTCGAAACCGGGTTTCAGGATTCAAGATCTAATTAAAGGTAAGTACCGGGGGTGGACAAATAGGGCTACTTCCCTGAAATTTGACTTTCCCCTTTTAATACGAGTGTCACTTGCGTTCGAGTTTATGTTCGGAAAACGTCCTTTTCATTACCGGAGCATCAGATGTATACAATAAAACAGTTCGATTCTATGACTCTGGAGAGGGTAGCGGTTTTAATTAAATCCTTTGCTCTAATGGAGAGAATTAAGTAAAAATAAAAAGGATTCTGCGAAAATAAATTTTTTTTTTTCATTTAACTATTTCGCTTCTAATGAGTTTTCCAGGTTGGAACATGGACGTTCCATTAGATTGTGTTGATCCAAATAGTGAGTGGAATGAGTGAATATCCGTATTTTATTGATTTGCAGTATTTCAAGCCCGGAGGGAAAAATAAAAAAATAGAGCCTGAGAACGCGGTGAAAGGGGAAACGTAAATTTGAGAGAGAATGGGGTGGCAAAAAATTTTGAATTTGCGACAACTCTCCTATTTTTAGGTAGATTTCTTTTCTTCAAAAATCTACCTATTGTAATGTACCAAGTAGTCGCAGATTCAAAAAATTTTCTATACGTTTTTCGTTTCATACCTCCTGGACCCCAAAAACCATCCTCAGTTGAAAAGTTTATATATATCTCGGGGAAACAAATGATAGCGACCCCTCGCAGTGCTACCAGCTGAATCGACAAAGAGCGCCCTCTAACCCGAAGGGCTTGTTGTTTTCTTTTCACAAAGGAAAACGGGGGAGTCTTGACGAAGTCTTCATAGAGTCAAGTGCGTTCCATTACCTCTCTCTTTCTTGTCGCCTGTCGGTTCAGCTGGAAGTAGTTGCACGAAGGAGTCGTGAGTTATTTAATCAAGTCTGTTAATTAATCGAGTGTCAAAACTATACTTAAGTGAATTGAATTATTGTGAATAAATTAAACTTAAAATCGACCAGAGTGTATTCATGGCTTCTTCCCCTCCCCGCGAAGAAGGTGAGATCAGCGAAGGATACTCATATCGGAGACTCTCCTCCTGAGTATCCTTCGCTGATCTCACCTTCTTCGCGGGGAGGGGAAGAAGCCATGAATACACTCTGGTCGATTTTAAGTTTAATTTATTCACAATAATTCAATTCACTTAAGTATAGTTTTGACACTCGATTAATTAACAGACTTGATTAAATAACTCACGACTCCTTCGTGCAACTACTTCCAGCTGAACCGACAGGCGACAAGAAAGAGAGAGGTAATGGAACGCACTTGACTCTATGAAGACTTCGTCAAGACTCCCCCGTTTTCCTTTGTGAAAAGAAAACAACAAGCCCTTCGGGTTAGAGGGCGCTCTTTGTCGATTCAGCTGGTAGCACTGCGAGGGGTCGCTATCATTTGTTTCCCCGAGATATATATATATATATATATATATATATATATATTAGCACGATAACTGGAGCAATTTTAATGTGAGGGTGACGATATCCGGTATTTAGAGCTTTTATCTCAATAGCTCGGACGAGTTCGTTAATGGCTGAAATCGGACCAGCGATTCACCTACTTTACTTAGGGCTTAAAAGACAAAATTGGCATTTTCTATTGAAATCCTAGTCCTTTTGCAAAAAAAAACTTTAAGACCTCTGCGAGGGCGTGTAAAAATTAATTAAAGCAGGTTTGGGCGAGCCAGGCGCAAAATATTGAACTAGCTAAACTTTAAAAAAAATTTGAATTTATACCGGGAAATTATTAAATATTTTATTAATAAAATTATCAGATGTTTTTCTAGGGGCTCAGTGGCGCAATTTTTCTTATATCATCATTTTTATAACATAATTATATATTTTGTGTTTATACATTTTAATTTTAATCATGAAAAGAAATCTACCTTTTAGTCCCTGCTACCGCAGGGTCATTTTTTTTTTTTTTTTTTTTACATTGAGATGTATTTATTGTCAAAACTTAAGGCTCGATAGGCCTAAAAGGCTCGATAAATGGGGTTGTAGATATTTTATCACAGGTAACGTTATGATATAAATACATTCAGAGATTTATTTGAACATAACTATAATTATGAATAATATAAAATCATTATGGTATAAATATACTCGGGGATTAATTTACACATCTATGTATAAATTTGAGGGAAAAAATAAAAAAATTAAGCTTGATAACGCGGTGAAAGGGAAACGTAAATTTTGTAAATTTTGTAAATTTTACCATTTTTTTAAAAATCCTCCGGGCCATTTTGAAAGGCATGAGCCTCAAATTTCGACTTCTTCTCATCCCCCTTCTCTCTAAAAAATACTTAAGGCTTAAGGCTCCTCGATAACGCAACATTGATTTCCACCGAAAACCTTACCTAAGTTAAGAAACGGAAAAGAGATGGACAAGGTATCCTTTTTGTTATGGAAAGGAGAGTTTGAAGGAATTGGAAAAATTGTTTAAAAATAGCGTTGTTTAAAATCAAAATCTCAAAATTTTACTCAAAAAAAATTTAATCCAAGTTACTCTCAAAAGGGTCAAATCCAGGCCTTGAAAGGCTCAAATTTCGACTTTTTTCATCCCCCTTCTCTCGAAAACGTTTTCCTTTCGCCTGGAGACCCGAAAAAAAGTTTATCTCCAACCGTGACGTAAAATGGCACTTTCCATACTCGAAGTTGTAAGTAACTTAAATTTTTATTTCCCTAGGGATGCAAAAATATTACCTCCGGTTAAAAAAGGTGATATCCATTACATCCTTTATGCCAAATTAGGCTCTTTTAGCAATATGAAATTTAAGAATAGTAAGGAAAATATATTATATTGTATAGCGTAACAGCATTTCAAATTTTTTTTGTAGATAAAAACGAGAGGTATAAAATAAAATAAATAGCTCTGTACGAAATTTCGAAGCATTGTATAAAAAATTTTGATTTAGAGATATTTTTTTTTAAATCTACCTAAAAAAAAGTAGGCATTCTTTTTAAAAATGCTAAAAGGTGTGTCACCATTTATTTTTCTGTTTTGTCCGGATTTTTGAAATGAAAACTTTTTTCCCGATTCTAAACGAGTGTGGAAAGGAAAACTTTTTAAATGGCCAACTAAAGAAAAGAAAGTCCGAAGTCCTAATTTTTTGTCCGAACGGTTCGTTAAGAACTTCTCACACTGGGGTTGTTTAAGTAGTTAAGCACCCCCGGCCGAAACCCCTTTTTGGCCGCTCCGCAAACTCATCGAGGCGAATTAATTTGTGGCCTCGCCCCCCCCCCCTTTTTCGGCTAAACGTCACCTTCCCCGCAAAACAGCCCAAACCACGCGCCAATTAGGAAATATGCGAGCGTTCGATTTAATGGAAGTTGTGCGGTCGTGATTGTGAAGCGAGGAGAGGGAGGCAATCACTGACCGTTCAGTCAATATGTGCCAATCCGCCGAGTTTGTTTAAGCCATCAGCAAATAGCCGCTACACAGCTAATCATCCTAATTATGGAAACCAACCATATTTCGAATTTATTTATATTAACTTCTCAAAAAACATTTTTGTGATTAAAAAAATAATAATGCGTTAATCTGATATGTATGTTATCCTTTGGAAATTGTGATATTTTGAATATTTTCGGGTAATGAAACCAATAAGTTGTTCTCTCCTCGGTTAAAAGAGAAGACTCAACTTGGAAAAAAAACGGATTTTTTATACCTAATATGAACGACCTTTTTCTTAAACGAGGGTGATAAAGGGAGCGGTTAAAATAAAAAGGAGAGGGCGGGTTTTGTCAACGTGAGCACTATGAGAGAAAAGCGGAAGAGACCATCTGGAGTGCGAGGGAAGGAGTGCACAGTCGGAAGAAATCCGAATACATTTCAATAATGGGGTTTGGCCTGAGTCCAAAGTTCGGAGAAACCGAGAAACCCGCTCTGATTCCTTTAACATTCATTGTAGGCCGGCAAAACGCCTCTCATTTCCCGCGAACAAATCTAACGTCTAATACCGGTGGATTTTCGCGATGCCTCCCGGGGATTTGGAGATCCCCAAAAGGGGGAGAAAATCTTATAGGCGATTAACTTAAATCCACTTTTTTTTTACGTTCAAAATAAAACGTAAAAATATCGATTTTAAAACAAATTTTTTACCTTGATTGAAAAAGCAGAAAAAAAGAGGGGTGACTTTTTTTTTACAGCATATCTTCTTAATGCCCCCCCCCCCCCCTAGTTACACACAAAAGCTTTTTTCTGCCAATGTGCACAGGCGGGACGAAATTTTTTTTCTAAAACTTTTTTTTATTTGTAAAAGCACATGAAGGGGAAATAGTGGTACTGAGCTTTCCCGAGGTTTTTTTTTTTTTTTTTTTTTTTTGCCTTTGGGAGAAAAGGGGATAGATTTTTTATTTTTCAATCTATTTTTTGAATTCCCTGCAACTCTTTTAAAAAAAATAACTTTTTTGAAATTTAAAATATCCATTACAAAATGGAGATGAATGATAATCATTAATCAAGCTTAAAATATAATTATTACGGCAAAAATAAAATTCTAAACATTTTCGTGGGGCAGTGATAATATAAAATCAAATCCATGATAATCTAGACAAACTCAGACTCCTTTTAATTTCAGGAGGGGACAATTACTTTAAATTAAAGAAATGAGAAAATTACACGCCGGATTTCCTTGAATTTTCCTCAATTTTTCTGAGAGAAAATTTTCTTTTCATCAAATTTTTGAAGGTTTTTCAAGGTTTTTTCCCAACAAAAAGCATTTATATTCATTTTAGACAGTTTTTCTTAAAGAATCCCCTAAAATCTGTCCTTAATAAGCAGTTCTTGGCTTTGTTGAAAGAAACAACCTTCAAATCCCTCATTTATTGGACCGAAATAACTCCTCCGAAAAGAAGAAAAAAAAATTTAGCATAGAAAATCCGTTCACTTGTGAAAACCGCAGCCCTTTTTACTATAAAAGAAAATAAAAATAAAGTTTACCAACCTACGTCATTTTTACATTATAATTCTGTTTGACTACATTTTCCCATAAAAAAAATAATAGATATTCAAATATCTCCAGCCAAATATTGACAATCTTTTAAAAATAAATCTCCCCCATCCACCTCAAATATTTACACGTGTATATTAAAAGAATAATCGACATTTTTTGGGGAAAACGGAAAATATACGCCTCCTCCATGCGGTACCTCAAGACCTTCCGGGTTGGCTGGTTTAGTATAACTCGTCGAAGGGATGAATGTGTGCTTTATCGTCTTATATCATCTAAGTACATAATCCCGGCAGAGAAAAAACAAAATTATTAGCTTTTATTTCAATATAAATTATTTATGAGCCAATAAAAAAATCCGTCACTTAATAATTTTAAAAAATTGATTTTTTTAAATTAAAAAAACCTTATAATTAAATTAATTTTTCAAAAAGCAGTAATTTTAATTTCAAAAGATTCTTTTTACATATTTTTTTGTTTAAAAAATGCGTTATTTTGAGAACAAAGGATAAACTAATTTATGATGGGACAAAGGGTGATGTAAAAGGATAATTAACACTACTCTAAGAAGCCAGTTGTGAAGGTGGAAAACTCATCATGGAGGTATTAAAACCATCCTTTATATAAAGGTTTTGGTTCTGGGTGTGAACAAAGAATATGTCATTGTATGAATAAAATATTATATAAAAAGACAATTTTTAAATGTTAATCTTTTTTTGAGGTAAAATGGATATTGGCTTCTTTTGGATATTAATGAGCTATAAAAGGTGATCAAAGGGAAGCTAAGACGCTGTCGGAGTCCGTTTCATTTCCTTTACAAAGCTTTTGTAAAGGGGGCCCAATAAAGTTTTAGTTGACAGGGATTTATAAAGCTTTGAAACGCCCTTTTCCTTTCCCGTCAAATCTATTCTGACATATCGGTTTTATCTCTTGAGAGGGAGTTTAATCACTTTTTTTTCTTAAATGCAGTAAAATTAGAAAGCGCAATTTTATAATTTTGCGTCGCTACTATCAAAGTAACAAGGTGGAAAAAATGAAAGGTTTCCCCCAGAGCAAACCACACGAACGGGCAAGAACATCCCGAATTCCTCGCTACTATTTTGCTCTATGGGGTTAGGAAAACCCTTTTCCGGAGTTCCTTCTCTTTGAGGAAGTTAAAAAAATTTTTTTTAACTTGTGTTTTATGCGTAATTTTGTCCGTTAAACTCGAATCTAAGATCTGCCAACAAAAAACCATTTTTTCGAGTTGATTTTGAATATCGCTCTATAAACAATTAAGGAGTGATTGTTGTAAATTTTAATGTAAATTAATAGGATTTAAAAGGAAAAAATATAAAGGGGGAAGTTTGGAAAAGCCCGGAAAACTCAGGAGAACTTACGAAATAAAGTCGACTTCGGAACTACCACTGGAATTACCCCATTACGAGAGAGAGGATAGGGAATAAGGTTTTTCTGGAGAAGATTGTCTTTATGGACAAAAAAAAGAGTAGTTACAATAACCGAGTTAAGGAGTGCGCTTTTAGATTCATTAGAAAGGGGAAAAAGTTGAGCGATTTATAAGTTTTTTGCCGTATCAGAACTATTGTTAAGTGGTCATTGGTGGGGAAAGATGGCGGTGGGCGGAGAGATGAAGACTCAGCATTCAACGTTGAAGGATCGGGCGGGAGGTCAGCCAAAGTAAAGACAGATAGTTGAAACTGTTTGCGGGCCAGGGGGCTGATTTACGGCTCTTTTCTCCAGCGAGATTTGGAGGATGTGCTCGCGCGTTCCCCATTCCGGGATCTTTCGGACCCATTAAAAACGCATTAGCCCACTTTTATTATCAAACGCCTCCCCTTTTCGACAATTTGCACAGGCACCTTTCCCCGCCTTTTTTAAACCTCCCTTCTAACAATATCCCCCTCACGTTTTCGGCCATGATAAATTCTCTCATTATTAACTCAGACCCCGCCACCTTTTCACAATTAAAACTTGGTAAGGCCGCAAGTTGACGTGGAATTTACCACCCCCTCACTCCTCTACAACAATTTGTGTACACTAAACCCACTTTGTGAATAATTAAGTCACATTAAATTACATCATTAGGTAAACTGGAAAAATAAATAGAAAATACCCAAATCATTAATTTCTCAGCCCTAAAAATATCTTCTATAATTTCGTGCGCACACATAAGGAGGGACCCCTCGGAAAGCGCGAAAGGACTGACAAAACAAAATATTTTATTATGTATATATATTTATTTTATTACCTACAAAAATCATTTAAAAAAAAAAAACTATTTAGGGAGTATCCACAAATAATTTTTTTTTGCCGAAAAACATCTATTTTGGCTAATTTTAAGTGCCTTTTCTCAATTGTTTGTTGCTGAAAAGCAAACATTTCGTATGATTTTGAGGGATGCCTCAAAATTTTTGGGGCGGAAAAATACCACTTTTACCCAATTTTGGGAGAATTCCTTAATTTTTAGGCGGAATAACAACTTTCGTTTTAACCCTTAAGAGCCCTGTTTTTGTTTTTTTTTCAGGAAACGCCCTTTTTACCAAATTTTGGGGAAGTTCCTTAAATTTTTTTATTTTGCCAGGTTTCCTTCCTCAATTTTTTTGGCGGAAAATTACCTACTTAGTACCTCCCCCCTCCCCCCAATTTTAAGATAAACTTGAAGTTTTTTGGTGGGAAAACACCCTTATTCCGAAGACGCCTTTATTGAGGTCTAGTTTCCATTTTATTTTTAAGCCCTTAAGGCGGATCATAAAATTATAAAATTTCTATTTTCCAAAGGAAAACTTTTTCGGAAAAACTGCTCCCAAGACCGCCTCGGCATTTCCAAAATAAGGAGAACGAGCTTTTGTAAAAATTTTCCGACGATTTTTAGTGCTCAAATATTGGGGACTAATTTTAGGCATCTTCCATCTCTGTCTAACACTTGGTTGAATTTTGTGGTCTGATCCGCCTTAAAAATGGTGCAGAAAATAAATACTAAATAAAAGGTCTTTCCCTCTTTAAAATTATTCCTGTTTGGCATATAAACCTGGATTAAAAAATGGCAAAAATTGTCAAGATATTAGTTATTTTTAAAAACCAAAGTTTTTATAAGACCGGAATAAGAATACCAACCTAAAATAAATTTTGTTTTTTAATTATAAATATTTAGAAAATTATTTTAAATAAGAAAAAAAAATGTTTGAGTGTTTTTTTAACAAAAAATTACTTGAAACTTAATAATGATTATTTTAAACTAATTAATTTTTCTTTTCTCTTTTTAATTCAGTGGTGAATTCAAGAAAAAGGCCTTAACTTTTTTTTTGTTTACAAAAGAAAAAGAACTTTGAAGTCCCATTAATAAACGACCCCAATGATTAATCACTGTTTCAGGTCGGCAGAAAAAAACATACTAATAATAAATTTATAAAAGGAAAAATTTAAAAAACCCTTTTGAAAATTAATTGGAAAAGTTACGTATGAAATGACTCCCCCACATAGCATTAGTCATACGACATATTGATCAAACATAAAAACTCCATAATTTTAAATTCAAAAACGATCTTAATTAATGGGGTAAATTTAATGATTCACAGATAAAAATGCGACAATTTTGCAATATCGGACGAAGATTG
Organism: Orius insidiosus; assembly: GCA_014119065.1. Classification (NCBI taxonomy): domain Eukaryota; kingdom Metazoa; phylum Arthropoda; class Insecta; order Hemiptera; family Anthocoridae; genus Orius; species Orius insidiosus. The sequence goes on from JACGAQ010000714.1 coordinate 92,907, forward strand.
TTCATTTGAAAATTTTCATAATATTCACCGAGTTAATTTATAAATCGAACATTTTATAATGAACTCCCTTCTATTGTTTGGTGTTTGCATAATTTAGTTCTGTATTACCATAAAGTTACTCAATTTCTATCGAATATTTAAAAAATTGTGCATATTTTTGATTAAAGTGGAAGAAGAAATATTATAAATTTTTAAAAATACATGCATTTTGATAATGATAATTGCATAGTCTTAAAAAAATTATCTACTTTTTTTTACAAATTAAATGCAGACCTTAATTATAATTTCCTTAGTGCCAAAGAAGTCGATATGTTTGGACGACTCGTTAGGCTTTATTGGATTATTATATTATTTTTTTCCAGGTAAAATTTTTTTATTATCCACGTGGGTCTCGAAAGAGAAGAGAGGAAAAAAAACACACGCGCACTCGGAGCGATCTGGACTTGGACCTCTGGTGAACAAGCAGAGAGCGCGTCCCGAACGGCACTGGTGGAAAAGTATCTCCGGTCAGGTCTGCCAACGGAATCCACGCGAATATCTCCCTCGTTCCCGGCTTTATCTCTCCCCTCCCGCAAAGCCCACAAAGCTCGAGCCGTCCTTCCACATGGAGCGTAAACCACCCCACATCATAATCCTCTCAATATTAAACACGATTCCTTTACCCCGACGACCCTTTACGGGAATTAGTTGTAAAACCGCTTAACCCCTTACAAGCTCTAATACAACAGGAATTAATCAAGTTTGTAATTCCATATAACCATTGTTCCCTATTACTTTTGCATCGGATTTTTAAACTGTTTATATTACTCTAACCGAACTCATTAATTTAAGATTTCTACATCCCTAGCTTCTACCTAAAGTTTCCTTTATCGCTAAAATCTAAAAAGTGCTAAATACGGCTCCTTTTAGAAGATTTCTATATTTTGCGCAGCAGGAAAAATAGTTTTCCAAGCAAAAACTTAAGAAAACTCATGAAAATCCGGTTATAAAGAAGCTTTTGGCTTATAAAAAATGGGAAAACTATCAAATATAGTAAATAGAAAGCTTTTTGCTCCAAAAAATCCATAAGATTCCTTTTCACCACTTAATACGGCGGCGCTTTTTCTTTGAAGTTTTGCTTTTATCAAGTTTGGAATTTGCTCCCAATTTACGAAAAATTGGCTCGGCTGTAAAAAATCTTTCTTAACTTTTAGCTTTATTAAGCACTCCTCAATTTAAATACAAGCTCGTTTTATCGAATTTTTTATAGGTTAATAAATGTTTTCTAATGCCAAATCAAAAAAAAAAAATTTTAAAAAACCAAGAGTTTTTTTTTGCAAAATCTCCGCCGTATTTGGTATAACGGACCCTTAAAATTGGGTCTATAGGGGGAAAAAAGTACTAAATCATTTCAAAATCGAATACATTTTTCAGGCAAAAAATTCATTTTTCATTCCCCGAGGAAACAACTCTTTATGAGGCTGTCTGAACTCTATTTATGCCAGCTGTTCAAAAAGCAATTGAAGACATAATTTAATTACAGTTGAATGTGACATATTTAAACTGAAAGTGATATTTTAATTGATGAGAGAGAACAGATTTGTCGTTAATTATTAAACTCCATCTGTTATGCATCGCATTGCGTAGGATCTCCTCTTCATTAGTGATTTAGAGCAGTTTTATCTATCGCGATTCTCATCCTTCAATTTTCAACTCGTAAACCGAAAGGATTTCCATCCTGTTTTCACACGTATAAACTATTCAAATAATTAAATTACGGAATTTATTTAAATAATTTAGACTATAATAAATCGAAAATTCTGAAACTAAACTTCGTGTTGGGCCGCTAAATTGAAGACGGGCTGACAGGCGACAAGACAGGTTTCACGGACAATTTTAAAATATTAATTTGTTAAATTAAGCTCGACTGATGAATTTTTAAAGGACAGGAAAGCGCTAAAATTAAAAACAGATTCCTTTTTTGTTTAATTTGTTTTGGGTAAAAAATTTATCCTATTTCAAACATAAAACGATTTTTTAATTATTATTTTGTAGAAAGCAATTTACGTGAGTTCATTTATATTTTAAAACAACTCAAAGTGGGTTTTTATTAATTTTTTTTTTTTTTTTGTACTTGACGTTGCACAAAATGGGTAGGAGAGTATTTTAAAAAGTCGAGGGAGACTGCATTTCTGAATTGGAACATTCCCGTAATTGTATTCAGTCTGAAAAGCAGTAAGCCGAGTAAGAAAACTGCGTCAAAAGATATCTGCTTAAAAACCATGAAAAAATCCAACTCATAGCCATTATGAATAGTAATGAGACTAAACCCTTTTAGGATCGCAGCCCACCCTCCTCCTTTTTTTACCCCACTTATGATGATGCAAAGGGAGGTAAAATCTAGCTGTAAGTCGCTTTGTGTTTATTAGCATCTTTTTTTTTTTGTCCCTACACTTAACCTGAAAAGTCACATAAAAGGTGCAACACTTCGACTTTTTTAAGAAGTCCGTATTTTACGATGAATAGAAGACTAAAATTAAAAATTTACAAACTACCTAGCTAACTATGCACTTTCGTCGGTTCTCTCGATTTTCTCGGCCAAGAAAGACCCTTTACACCCAATTTTATGAAGTTTTCTTCAGTTTTTTACCGGAAAATGCCATTTGTACCAGATTTTAAGGAGTTTTCCTTAGTTTCTTGGGGCAAAAAAAAACTCTTTATTTATTTTTGATCATTTTTTCCGACCTTTTGAGCACAAAGCTTACATTTTAGAATTTTTTTAGAGAGTTTCAGGGAATCGTAATTTACCCTTCCCGTATACGACTCAAAAACTGGAAAGGTCTTCTCGTAGAGGCTTTATAACCCAGTTTCTGGGAGTCGTTCCGACTCAGTTAGTTCACAATGTTCTCACTATAGCAAATTCATTAATCGAAACATGGTTTTCTGATTAACTATAACAGCACATAGAAATTACCTATCCACAAAATGTTCCGCCAATTTCGCTTAGCGTTTATTTATTTATTATAAACTTATAGTAAGTTTATTTATAATTTTTTATAGTAAAAACTAGATAGTTTTTATTTTCAACTTCTAAAATCCTTCCAAAAGTACGGAATTCTTTCCTTCTTCGATTTTAGCCAATCTGTTAAGAAACTAGTTGATTTCTGAACCCGAAACTAAACGAGATAACAAAATAACCTTCGTAAATATAACCTTGCGTTTACTCGGAGTCGGAAAGTGAGTCGTTCAAGAATACGACTCAGCTTAGAAAAGCCGCTTTTTCTCATCCTGTTTTCGGATGTTCAACGACTTTCGACGAAGAAACCACCACTCCAAAAAAAACCTTTTATTCCAAATTATGAGCGTTTTTTCTCGATTTTCTGGTCCAGAATCCTACATTTTAATGATTTTTTTTTGTGATTTTCACTGTTTTTATCGCCAATAAGCCCTTATTTTACTAAACATTTTCTTCTTCTCAATTTTCGACCCACAGAAAACTTTTTTTAAAACCGATTTTAAAGAGTTTTTCTGAGTTTTTTATCCAAGAAACACCACTTTAAGCGGCTTTTGGGTATTTTCCTACATTTGCTTATAGAGAAGCGTCTTTTTTTACGGGATCCTTTTTTTCTTGGACCACAAGTCAGCTTCGGAAAAAGTTTCGATAAGATTTGAAGATGATTTTCAGAACGTTTCTGGGAAACCTGGCGAAAACCATTAAGGAGGCTAATGCTCAAGCCTCCCGCGCCCCCGTTCCATTAAGCAAAGTATATAGCTTTCAAACTCTATTTGGAAACGTTTCGCACTAAGAAGGCGTT
>JACGAQ010000715.1:0-96622 GCA_014119065.1 Orius insidiosus
CGAAAAAAGGTTCTAACTAAAAGTTGTAGCTACGAAAATTTCCACATAAATATCTTATTGGTTTTTTCCGTCAGAGCAATATTTTATGAGAGATGAAGGTTTTAAGTTTTCAGACAGGCTCTGTAGGATTATTATTTAACATCACTCCTTAAAGATGCTCTTACGCAAAATGAATAAATAAATTTTTGTAGGAAATCTTTGTACCTACAACTTTTACTTAGGACATTTTTTCGTTTTGAGCGACGGTTTCCGAGATAGAAGGGAAAAACCGAAACCGTTGCTCACAACGAAAAATTGCAAAGCAACTCACTTAAGAACCCTCATATCTCCCTAAGTATTGCTCTGACGAAAAAACCAATGAGGTCTTTTTGTAGGAAAATTTCCGTAGCTACGACTTTTACTTATGACATTTTTTCGTTTTGAGCGACGGTTTCCGAGATAGAAGGGAAAAACCGAAAACCGTTGTTAACAACGAAACATTTGCAAAGCAGCCAACTTAAATACTTCCATACCTCCTAAAGTGCTCTGACGGAATAAACTACTAAGATATTTTATGTAGTAAATTTCACCTACAACTTTTACTTACATTTTTTCGTTTTGAGCGACGGTTTCCGAGATAAAAGGGAAAAACCAAAAACCGTTGTTAACAACGAAAAATTTGCAAAGCAACTCACTTAAAAACCATCATACCTCCTTAACCCACTTTTTACATGATTTGATCAAAAACTTGATTTGATGGAATTTCAGTCTGAATAACACACTTTTAATGGATTTCCGAGAATTTTCCAGGAATTTTAGACCAAGAAATCCACTTTTAATCAATTTTCAAGCGTTTTTCATTAATTTTAGTCCAAAAGCCCACTTTTTGTTTGATTTAATAGCTTTTTATGCATAAAAGACAATACTTGAAACTTTTTATGGTAATTTGAGTGGTAGAAACCTGAAATTCAACCAACCGCCCAATTTTGGGCGATCGACATACTTCATGCAGCATTTAAAACAAAACATAAATTACCTTAGGTTTCACAGTAAATAACTGTTTCGGCAATAAAGATGTAGGAAGATGAGTTTTAATAATCTTGGGGATGCCGTATTTTCAACTTGTTCTACCGAGTTTCCAAGAGCTTTTTTCCATTCTCCATGATCGTTGCCAAGTAAAGCAGTAAGTCTAGTAATAAAAGTAAAAAGAGAAAAAACACTTTTTTTACTCACTCAAGAAGAGGATTCCTCTGCTGCCCGAGGGCTGAGCGAGCAGTTTCAAAATCCAAATTGTTACAAATACACCAGACCATTTCCTGCGCCCAAGTACTCCCTTAAATAAATTATTAACAAATTTATATTAATTTTTAAATTAACAATACCAGTCCTAGGGTAAGAAACAAGCCAAACATCGTCGGAGCGAACTTCCATATTATAGATCCTTTCGCCCAATTCTTTATATTTTGGCGGAAGAAGAACAGCGCCTGGATTTACTTCAATAAGACAATTCGGTATTCCATATAAAGAATCCAATTTTTGCCTGTCGGCACCTGTCAATTCTCTGTATGTGATCGACATTTCTAAAAAAAAGTTTAAATATTTTTCCCCAAAACGAACTTACTTCTTCAGTGTCTCAACTCAGACTGAAAATTCTCATCTGCTCTCTCCAGAAGAAAGAAAGTGAAAGTAAAGGACATCTTATAATCACAGGAGAAAGTCTTACATAAGAAAACAAGTTTTGAGGAGAAAAATACAGAAAAATACCTTTTTTATTTTTTTTTATTTATAATTATTTAAAGTACTTAACAGGACAAAAAACTTTTGCCGATTAATGGAAATATTTAAAAAATAGTTCACAAAATACAAATCACGTTGGGCTTACATTCTAGACAATAAATAAATCCTGTGCTTATAAAAAAGATTTTTTTTTTTCATTTAGTTGTTCGGCAACATCAAATCTTATTAATAAAAATTACAGCAGTTTTAGATTAAATTATCCTAGTCCTTCAAAAATTCATCTCTGTAACATAAATAAAAAAAACAGAAATTAGAAAATCAAGTTTAGAAATTTTGTATACTTCAAAGTAGGAGAAAAAGAGTTTAAGAACTCAACAATCGCTTTTGCAAGCATTTTTTAAAGCCCCAAAAATCAAATAAACGGGCGTTTTTTTAAGCTCTAATTTGACAAAAACGCCCAAAATCTCTTTAGCCATAAGACCGTTTCCTTCTCCCCTCCAGAAGACCATACAAAACGCTCAAAATCCCTTTTTTAACGTAAAAACTTAATAAAATGGCTGTTTTTTAGGTATTTTTTTAAGCAACAGTCGCCCAAAATTAATACTTTTCAAGCCAAAAACCATTTCCCCCCCTTTAGGGCTAAAAGGCTATTCAAAACACCCCACTATTCCATTCCCTAGTATTTCCAGAGCCCAAAATCTAATAAAACGCCCGTTTTTTAAGCTCCGACGAAAACGCCCAAAATCGAGAGTTCTTCAGCCAAAAAACATTTCTCGCACGCCCAAAATTAATACTTTTCAAGCCAAAAAACCATTTCCCCCTCCTTCAGGGCAAAAAGGCTTTTCAAAATACCCATATTCTTTCCCCTAGTATTTCCAGAGCCCAAAAATCTAATAAAACGGTCGTTTTTAAGCTCGAGTTTGACAAAAACGCCCAAAATCTCTTTAGCCATAAGACTGTTTCGTTCTCCCCTCCAAAATACAAAACGCCCAAAATCCCTTTTTAAAGCACAAAAAATAAAATGGCTGTTTTTAGGTATTTTTTTAAGCACCAGGCGCCCAAAATTAATACTTTTCAAGCCAAAAAATCATTTCCTTCCCCCTCCTTCAGGGCTAAAATGCTATTCAAAACACCCAATATTCCATTCCCTAGTATTTCCAGAGCCCAAAAATCTAATAAAACGCCCGTTTTTTTAAGCTCCAATTTAACGAACACGCCCAAAATCGAGAGTTCTTTAGCCAAATGAACATTTCCTCGTCGTTAGAATACCATACAAAACGCTCAAAATCCCTTTTTTAAAGCACAAAAATTAATAAAATGGCAGTTTTTTAGGTATTTTTTAAGCACCAGACGCCCAAAATTAATACTTTTAAGCCAAAAAACCATTTCCCCCTCCATCAGGGCTAAAAGGCTATTCAAACGCCCAATATTCCTTCCCCTAGTATTTCCAGAGCCCGAAAATCTAATAAAACGGCCGTTTTAAGCTCCGACGAAAACGCCCAAATCGAGAGTTCTTTAGCCAAAAGAACATTTCCTCGCACCCCAAAATTAATACTTTTCAAGCAAAAAAACCATTTCCCCCTCCTTCAGGGCTAAAAGGCTATTCAAACACCCAATATTCCTTCCCCTCGTATTTCCAGAGCCCAAAAATCTAATAAAATGGCCGCTTTTTTAAGCTCCGACGAAACGCCCAAAATCGAGAGTTCTTCAGCCAAAAGAACATTTCCTCGCGCGCCAAAATTAATACTTTTTAAGCAAAAAAAACCATTTCCCCTCCTTCAGGGCTAAAAGGCTATTCAAAAACACCCACTATTCCTTCCCCTAGTATTTCCAGAGCCCAAAAATCTAATAAATGGCCGTTTTTTAAACTCCGCCGAAAACGCCCAAAATCGAGAGTACTTTAGCCAAACATTTCCTCGTTAGAAGACTATATAAAACGCTCACAATCCCATTAACAAGCATTTTTACAGCCTAAAAATGCAGTAAAATGGCTATATTTTAACTAAAGAAAAATAAAATTAAAAGCGAGAGGCAGTAAAATAATTTTATTACCATTCGGCTTCCATCGCTTCTGTTGTTGTTGATGGAGTTTCTTGTTCTTCTAATTCCATTGGTTGCTGTTCTTCAGATGTTGAATGGATAACTGAATTTTCCCTACGGTTTCATCTTCTTCAGGTTTTTCTACTTTTTCTTCTACTTCGGTTTTATCTTCTGTAGGCGATTCTTCGATGGGTGGTGATTCTTTATTTCGGGTTCTGTTTTTTCTTCGGTTTCTTCCTTGACTTCTGGTGTTACCTCAGGGGTTACTTCGGGTTCCGATTTTTTTCCGTTTTCGTTTTGTCGTAGCCGAGTTCTGTGCCGTATGCGGTCAACCATTCAATTGGAGAGCAATCGTTTTCAGGTGTGCTTTGAGAATCGCTGGACGATTCGCTTTCTTCAGCTTTGTTTTCGTCAACTTTCTCATCTTCGTTTTCCACTCGGACTTCTGGAATTCAAGTTCTTTACATTCTAAATCGCGTTTCTCTTCGCTATTTGTTTTCTCATCTTTCTGAGATGTTGTGATTTCTTGAATGGCTTCGTCGATATTCAAAAATGAAGATTCTGCAAGATCTGTTTCTTGGGGTGGTTCCGTTGAAATCGGTTTCTTCCTTAGGCGTCTCGCAGATGACAGTCTCGCTTTCTTTTCGCCGTTTTCATGTTTCTCTTCAGTCTTTTCGTCTGTTTTTTCTTCTTTGGACGATTCGGATAAGTCGTTGCAGATAGAATCGTAAAGTGGTCCCTTCTGTATGGGATACCGTTGAAAGAAGCTTCGCCTTCTTCATTATTTTCATGACGTCCAGCTCGCATGTGCTGACGACAAGAATATTCTTTTCTATCGCTCGCATAAATTTATCCGCTCGATTATATTCTTTCTCGGGTTCGTCAAAAGTTCAGAAATACGTTGAACTGTGAAAGGTGCCCCATGAAAGGAGTCTATCCTTTCCAAAAGGCTCGCTTTCATCCTTTCATAATTGAAATGATCAACGTTTGGACATGGAGGTAAATCTATGCCAAGCGTACTTTCATAAAAATCCGTTATTACGTTGATCAGTTTCTCTCGAAAAAGGCATTTGATGATCGACCATTTGAACACAGGATCTCCAGTTTTGGCAACGAAATTTAAATAGTCGTCCAATTCTTTCGGAATGTCTTTCGGCTTGAATTTAGCGAATTCCTCCAGTGAATGCATTACCTCCTCGGCGTTGTCCATCTTCGCATGGAAAAAGAAATTTGAGAGGCACCACTTTGTTTTCACTTTAAGATTGTTTATATACAAAATAATAATCGCACTAAAAGAAGAAAGCGAAAGAAATCCTTTTCGAAGAGTCTTTTCACTAAAACAACTGGCCGGTGCAATCCCAGTCACGCCAACACAAATTACGAAACATTATTCTTCAAAATTTCCCTTTTTTTATCTCATTTGAATAGATTTGTCTAGATTTACTCTAGGAGCTTTCTAGAAATAACAGAAAATGTGAAATTTCTCGATAAGTGAAGAAATTATAAAATTAACGCTTCCTCAAAGGGAAGTTATTGTAATACCCCTCCATATACGGTTTTTGGAAGAGGGTCTCCAGAATCCGGGGGGGGGGGGGGGGGAGTAAGAGAAGCCAAAAAAAATCTTACTAGAATAAAAAAATAACAAAGATTGCTTAAACATAAAGAAAATGAGTGAAGAAATTGTAAAACCACGCTTCCTCAAGGGAAGTTATTGTAATACCCTCCATATACGCTTTTTGGAAGAGGGTCTTGGGGGGGGGGGGGGGTAGAGAAGCCTAGAAAAAAAAATCTTACTAGAATAAAAAAATAACAAAGATTGCTTAACATAAAGAAAATGAGTGAAGAAATTGTAAAAAACCAACGCTTCCTCAAAGGGAAGTTATTGTAATACCCTCCATATACGCTTTTTGGAAGAGGGTCTTCGGGGGGGGGGGGGGAAGAGAAGCCAAGAAAAAAAAATCTTACTAGAATAAAGAAATAACAAAATATGCTTAAACATGGTGAAAATGAGTGAAGAAATTGTAAAACCAACGCTTCCTCAAAGGGAAGTTATTGTAATACTCCATAAACGGTTATTGGAAGGTCTTCCGAACCCGCTGAGTTATTGAAGGAAAGGCTCCTAACCAGATGGGAAATCTTAATCATGAATGATTAAGATTTAAATCATAGGAATATTTTTCAGTGATTAATAATAGATTAAAATCACACTCACGAGTATGATTAAGAATAAAATCCTAATCGAGTATGAGTTATGATTAAGAATAAAATCCTAATCACAGACATGATTAAGAATCCACTTATCACAGGAAATCTGTGATTAATCCCAGAAACTGTGATTAATCACGTTGATTAATTACAGGAATCTGTGATTAATCATAGGAAAATAATGATTAATCATTGGAATCTGGGATTAATTAAGGGAAAAGCTTGATCAATCATTAGTAAATTTTGTAATCACAGAAATCTGTGAATATTGTCACCTCATTGTCATTTACACTCTAAAACTAAAAACCAAAATAATATTGACAAATCAAAATTTTAAATAATGATTAAATTTTGGAGTTTTAGAGATTGATAGATTTTGAGTTTTTAGTTTTTGAGAGTAAATTGTGATCAGAGGTGACAATATTCACAGATTCCTGTGATTACACAATGTACTAATGATTGATCAAGCTTTTCCCTTAATTAATCCCAGATTCCAATGATTAATCATTATTTTCCTATGATTAGTCACAGATTCCTGTAATTAATCACAGCTTTCTGGGATTAATCACAGATTCCTGTGATTAAAAGTTGATTCTTAATCATCTCTGTGATTAGTATTTTATTCTTATCATACTCGTGAGTGTGATTTTAATCATACTTTTACTACGTGATTACGAATTTAATTTATTCTTAATCACAGAAAAATATTCCTATGATTTTAAAATCTTAATCATATCATTAATATGATTAAGATTTTGCCCATCTGCTCCTAACTCAGTAAAATGCATTGGATTTAAATAATATAGAAAAAAATTAGATAATTTTTAAAAATTGAGAACCAAATTTTCTGGTCCTCCAAAAAAATCATGAATCGACCAAGTCGACAATGACAAATCGTCTAAAGGTTCTGAAGTTTCTAAAAGGCTTCTACAATAAATTACATTGTATTACCCTCCTAAAACGATTTCAGCTCCGGAAGTTACCGTAGGGGTCAACTCCACACCAGTAAAATTGCTGGTCCACTCCCTCACTTCTTAAATCCTTAAAGTGTTTTTAAGTCAATAGGCCAATAAAAAATTAACAAAATTTCGCTAAGGTAGCTAATCGCCATCTAGTGGAAATATCCGAAAACTGCTTCCTTTGGCCAGGCCCTTTCAAAATGGGTCAAAATGACCCAGGTATTTCAAAAATTGAGGGCTTAAAAAATGCGACAGTTTAATTTATAATTTTTATTAAAAACATTAATTCACTAAATAATAAATTAATGCTTAAAATAAGAACAATATTTAAAAAAAAATTAATACAAAATTTTTTTTTAATTTTATTAACTAAAGATCACAATACTTGAACATAATTCCTTGGGAAATATAGTTTTTATCTTAATAATTAGGAAACAATAGAAAAAAAAAGAGGAAATGATTAGGATTTAGTCAGTCTCGAAGGATTTAATCGACTTCTTCCATTCTGGAGGCGTCTTCGCTGTCGGCGGCGGAGTCTTGAGGTACAGCGGCATTTCTTCGTCGTTGGGCGGTTTCGTCTTCATCGATGCCCAAACCGAGTTTGATCATTCTGTAGATCCTGGAAGCGTGGACGCCGGGTTCTTCAAGAGCGAAACCGGAAGAAAGGAGGGACGTTTCGAAAAGAAGGATGCACAAGTCTTTGACAGCTTTGTCGTTTTTGTCGGCTTCGGCTTTTTCGCGGAGGGTGTTGATGATCGGATGGTCAGGGTTGATCTCAAGGTGCTTTTTGGCAGCCATGTATCCCATGGTTGATGAATCGCGAAGAGCTTGAGCTTTCATAATCCTTTCCATGTTGGCAGTCCATCCATACTGCGATGTGACGATACAGCATGAATCAACAAGCCTGTTACTGACGACAACTTTTCGACTTTCTTGTCCAAAATGTCTTTCATGACTTTGCAGAGGTTTTCGAATTTAACTTTGTCTTCTTCACGTTTCTTCTTCTCTCTCTTCATCTTCAGGAAGTTCAAGTCCTTCTTTGGTAACTGAAGAAGTTGTTTTCCATCGAATTCTTTCATTTGCTGGACGACATATTCATCGATGGGTTCAGTCATGTAGACTTCAAATCCACGTTTCTTGACTCTTTCAACAAATGAGGAGTTGGCGACTTGATCTCTGCTTTCACCGGTGATGTAGTAGATGTGTTTCTGGTTATCTTTCATCCTAGCGACATAGTCTTTAAGCGAGCAGGCTTCATCACCAGAAGCTGAAGTGTGGTATCTCAAAAGTTCCGAAAGTTTCTTTCTGTTCTGAGAGTCTTCGTGATTCCAAGTTTCAAGTTCTTGCTGAATTGTTCATAGAATTTCTTGTAGTTATCCTTATCTTCGGCCAATTCATCGAAAAGATCTAAGCATTTCTTGACTAAGTTCTTCCCTGATTACTTTCAAGATTTTGTTTTGTTGAAGCATTTCTCTGGAGATGTTCAAAGGAAGATCTTCGCTGTCGACAACACCTTTGATGAAGTTAAGGTATTCAGGGATGAGGTCTTCGCAGTTGTCCATGATGAAAACTCTTCGGACATACAATTGATGTTGTTCTTCCTCTTTTTGTTTTCGAAAAGGTCAAAGGGTGCACGCCTCGGGGCGAAAAGGAGAGCCCTGAATTCAAGTTGTCCTTCAACCGAGAAATGCTTGACGGCCAAATGGTCTTCCCAGTCGTTGGTGAGCGATTTGTAGAATTCACCATATTCATCCTGAGTGATGTCATCAGGGTTTCTGGTCCAGATTGGCTTAGTTTTGTTCAATTCTTCATCTTCAGTGTATTTTTCTTTGATGGTTTTCTTCTTCTTCTTTTTGTCTTGTTGCCATCTTCTTCCTCGTCTTCACCGACGTCTTCTACTTCAGGTTTCTTCTCTTCATCCTCTTTCTTTTCTTTTTCAGCGTCTCCTTCGCCTTTTTCTTCTTCGGCTTCATCATCGCTGATTTCCTTGTTGCGCTCTTTTTCGACCAAAAGCTTGATCGGGTAGCCGATAAACTGCGAGTGCTTCTTGACGACTTCTTTGATTTTTCTTTCTTCCAAGAATTCAGTCTGGTCTTCTTTGACGTAAAGGACGATCTTGGTACCACGTCCGAGAGGTTCGCCAGGGTCTGTCCTGACGGTGAAAGATCCTCCAGCTGAAGACTCCCACAGGTACTGCTCATCATCGTTATGCTTGGAGCTGACGAAACCTTATCGGCGATCAAGTAGGCAGAGTAGAAACCCACCAAACTGACCAATCATCGAATGTCACACCAGCTTGAAGAGCCTCCATGAAAGCTTTAGTTCCAGATTTGGCGATGGTACCCAAGTTGTTAACCAAATCAGCTTTAGTCATACCAATACCGCTGTAATAAACTATATAGTACCTTCATCAAAAGATAAGACAAAAAACTTACGTATCAATAATGGTAAGAGTTCTATCATCTTTGTTGGGGATGATCTTGATGTAAAGTTCTTTACCCGATTCCAAACGGGACGGGTCAGTCAACGATTCATATCGGATTTTGTCCAAAGCGTCGGAGGAGTTCGAAATTAATTCCCGAAGGAAGATCTCTTTGTTAGAATAAAAGGTGTTGATAATCAAAGACATCAACTGAGCGATTTCCGCCTGGAAGGCGAAAGTCTCAGCTTCCATAGCTACGTCTTCTGGCATCTAGAAAAAAATTTAAAATTTATTTAAATTTAAAAAACCACGCGACAATTCGATCACATGTGAATATAGATTTTTAAAAAAATTGTTTAACAAATTGAGATTGACTTTTAAGGGGATATGAGGTTTTAAGTTCGGTTTTCGGTTTTTCCCTTCTATCTTGGAAACCGTCGCTCAAAACGAAAAAATGTCGTAAGTAAAGTTGTAGCTACGGAAACTTACTACATAAATATCTTATTGGTTTTTTCCGTCAGAGCAATATTGTAGGAGATATGAAGGTTTTAAGTTTTCAGACAGGCTCTGTAGGATTATTACTTTTAACCTCATAACTCCTTAAATATTGCTCTTACGCAAATAATGAATAAAGAAATTTTTGTAGGAAATTCCGTAGCTATGACTTTTACTTAGACGTTTTTTCGTTTTGACCGACGGTTTCCGAGATAGAAGGGAAAAACCGAAAACCGTTGCTCACAACGAAAAATTTGCAAAGCAACTCACTTAAGAACCCTCATATCTCCTTAAGTATTCTGACGGAAAAAACTAATAAGATATTTTATGTAGTAAATTTCAGTACCTACAACTTTACTTATGACATTTTTTCGTTTTGAGCGACGTTTCCAAGAGAAAAGGGAAAAACCAACTTAAAATCCTCATATCCCCTTAAAGTTAATTGGAGAAGAAAATAAAGAACAAAAATAAAAAGCTAAAGACTTACATTTGTTGTAATAAATGAGCAGAAGAAAATCAAATTTTTCAAAGTTTAGGTTTATCGCACGATGCGTTCACAGCACGTCTCAAAATGAAATGATAATGGCGGCAAAGGTCCCCTTCCTTATATAGACGAGCTCGGATTCTTCCCGAACGTTCCGGAATAGTCCCGAAGATTCTAGACTCTTCTAGACTATTCTTCGCTTTTCCGATGTTTTTTGCAATTTTCCGATGCAAATGGGCTTCTTTTTTCTTCCAAAACTGAAAATACGCCTTTGTTTTTATTATTTTTTTCACGATAAAGCATATAAATTTTATTTATATCGTTTTAAGTTTTAAAATTATACTTTTTACTTTATCTCACATGTATAAAAATGGAGATTTTAACATATTTTATTGTTTTTTAATATTGTATTATTTTATTTTAATAGGATTAACATCAGGCAGTTTTTTAAAAAAAGTTAAATTTGCCGAGGGACGCCGATTTTTATTGAGTCACCACCACGTGGTCGAAAAAAAACCGGCTAAACAAAACTTTTTTTTGTTTTGGCCCAAATTTTCCAATTTTCATGGTTTTCTTGTTTATTTATAAAAATAAAACTTGGCAAATATATAAAACTAAAAGATTAAATTGAGCACGCTAAAGTGCTTAGAATATTCTAGATTTTTCTTTCTTTTTTATTATTATTTCAAATTACATTTTTTTTTACAATAATAATTAAATAAAATTAATTTATTTTATATATGAGCGTGTTTTTATTTAAATTTTATGTTCGATAAATGGATTTTTTAGCGGCGGGTGAAGCCGTAAGCTCCACGGACTATTCCGGAACATTCGGGAAGATTCCGAGCACTTGCAACAAAATTTGTTTAAAATATTCATTTTTGATGCTAATCTATTATATTTTTATTTAGGCTTTATTTCTTTATGTTTATTTAATAAACAATGTGTAATTCATTTTATTTGTTTATTTTTCTCAAAATAGAGTTTGCTTAGACTGCTTTGAGAGAAAATAAAAAACATGGAGGATGTTTCAACTTTTGTTTTTCGTATTTATATTTTACATAGGTTTTTGGTTAATTTTCCAAGAAGGTAGAAAAAATAAAATGCTTCGCCCACATTGTCGAGAACATTTTTTCAGTGTCTAGGTTGAAAAAACGTGTATCTACGCCCAGCCAGGCCACATGACCGGCATGAACACTCCAAGTTTGTCCCTATTATCGTGACGAATTTGTTGGAAAAATTGCAAATTTACGTGTTGTTTTTTTTTGGGTGCTTAAATTGTGATTTACCTACTAAAAACCATAGATTTTCTCTTAACAATAACAGAGATCGATCGATCAAATTGACCCCATCAGGTCAGGAAGACCCAATGGCCAATTCCGAAAAACCTTCTATCGAGGTATAACAATAACTTCCTTTTTTCTCGGAAAAAGTTAGTCCAAAAAACCGTCTATTGAGGGTATCACAATAACTTCCTTTTTTTCCCAGGGAAAAGGTTTATCCGAAAAACTGTCTATCGAGGGTATTACAATATTCCATTTTTCTCGGAAAAAGTTAGTCCAAAAACCGTCTATTGAGGGTATCACAATAACTTCCTTTTTCCAGGAAAAGGTTTATCCGAAAAACTGTCTATCGAGGGTATTACAATAACTTCCTTTTTTCTCGGAAAAAGTTAGTCCAAAAACCGTCTATTGAGGGTATCACAATACTTCCTTTTTTCCCAGGGAAAAGTTTATCCGAAAAACTGTCTATCGAGGGTATTACAATAACTTCCTTTTTTCTCGAAAAAGTTAGTCCAAAAAACCGTCTATTGAGGGTATCACAATAACTTCCTTTTTTCCCAGGGAAAAGGTTTATCCGAAAAACTGTCTATCGAGGGTATTACAATAACTTCCTTTTTCTCGGAAAAGTTAGTCCAAAAAACCGTCTATTGAGGGTATCACAATAACTTCCTTTTTTTCCCAGGGAAAAGGTTTATCCGAAAAACTGTCTATCGAGGTATTACAATAACTTCCTTTTTTCTCGGAAAAAGTTAGTCCCAAAAAACCGTCTATTGAGGGTATCACAATACTTCCTTTTTTCCCAGGGAAAAGGTTTATCCGAAAACTGTCTATCGAGGGTATTACAATAACTTCCTTTTTTCTCGGAAAAAGTTAGTCCAAAAACTGTCTATTGAGGGTATCACAATACTTCCTTTTTTTCCCAGGGAAAAGGTTTATCCGAAAAACTGTCTATCGAGGTATTACAATAACTTCCTTTTTTTCCCCGGTAAAAGTTATGAAAATCTCGATGCTCACGGTTTAATAGCTATTACAGCCAGAAATATCTTCGATGTCGGCCGAATTTAATTCAATATTAAAGCATTTAAAATGACGATAATTTTAATTTTTTTTGAAATCATCTGTTACATGTGAAACGTGGGAAATTACATTTATTGGTACGCCTGAGTCTTTCAGATTCGTATTTTACACATTCGAGGTTAATGAATTTTTCTTCGATTTTCTTTATTTCATTTACTCAAACGATATAAACGTAAAAAAATATTTATTTATTTTTAAAATTTTGTTCGGCCAGAAAAAGAGGTTTCTGGGGCTCAATTTTCCGAGTTTTGATGTTTCCCGGACGTTCTCCTCCAAATCGCCGATCGAAAACGTGATTTCTTTATTTTTTCGTTTTCTCTAAAGTTGTTGACGTTTCTTCGGTTTTTTACGGTTTAAGTAAGTATTTTATTCGATTTTGTTGTTTTTGTTGTATAGTAAAAGAATGTTTTTGTTATATATCTACCAACTTGGTCATAAACAGTATTTTGTTATTTATGCATGCTTTTGTTTTTTTCCATGGGCAGCCAGTCCTGAGGAACTGTTTCACACACGTGGATTATTTTAAGTTTTCTTCAATGATATTTGTTTGACACGTGGAACTTTAGTAAACCCTTATTTTCAAACCAGCAGGCAAAGCTGAATGGAAGATTCAGGATTCTGGGTGGACCTAGCCTTAGGGAGTGTACTAAAAACCGTCCATCGAGGGTATCACAATAACTTCCTTCTTTTCCGGAAAAAGTTAGATGAAGATTTTACTTCAGGGGATGACCAAATATCAAATTGCAGTGAAAATTTTCAAAATCCCCCTAAATCGTGTTTCTTGGCCATTAGAAAACATCCAGTATATAGGGAATTTTTCGTTCAAAATTCTGTTGAAAACTAGGTTTCTGCAGTTTTGGTTGAAATAATACCAAAATTTTGGTTACATTGGGTCTGCGGGAGAGCGAGGGTTTTTTTTGGCGGATTTTTCGACGAAGGAACCTCAGTTTTCTATCTAACTGGTTTTTAACTCCAAAAAACGAGATGTTTCCCACGTTTTTAAGTATTTTGAGGTCTCGACAACACCATTTTCTGTGATTTTCAAAAGTTTTGCTCATCTAAGTTTTTGAAGTATAAATTTGACTAAAAAAAGCCGACGAACTCCTGAAAATCCTTAAAAATTGTGTTTATTAGGAAACTCCCCGATAATCTGTAAAAGTGGGGTTTCTTGTTCTAAAAATTAAGGGAAAATTTATAAAAATTAATTTATTTAAAAAACACCAGAAAATCCTCTAAAAATAGGTTTTCTCTGTTTAAAATGAGTTTTTGGCCAATAGAAAGCAAACGCAAATGGTGTTTCTCTGGCTGTCAAGAGTGGGATGGTTGTTTCTCGACAAAAAAAAAAGTTGGGTTTTTAGGCTGAAAAGTTGGGGAAGAGGGCTATGAGGTAGCTTCGTAGAAACACCGGTTCCCATTAGATCACCGAAGTTAAGCAACACCAGCTTGGGTTAGAATGTGATGGGTGACCACTCCAATTCTACTCCAAGTCTTGTAGTTTCCATTGTTTGGCCACTCCCTGGGGTAGTTGGCCCTTGAAAGGCGCCATGGCATTATGGTGAAAGCCCCCGCCTGGGTCCTGCACTCCCTCCCCTGTATCGGTTAGACTCTGGTTCTTTAAATTAAAAAAAAAAATAGTTCGGAAGACTCAGAATAGCCAATAACCATAGCAAAATCCATATCTCCAAAAATGGCTTTTTATTTTACCTTTAGCAAATTATAATAAAAAGTGATGGGTGGTATAATTTCTGTAGTTTTATCGTGCCTCCTAAATTATGGGATGATCTCCAAAGTATACATTTTCAGGATTTATCATGCAAAGTATATTTTTCTTTGTCGCAGCTGTGCCCATAAAAATGTTGGTTGATTGACAGGGCAGTGTTGGGCGTAATCGGGCGTAATCGTAATCGCGATTACGATTACGATTGTAATCGCAAGTTTCTTAATTACGATTACAATCGTATTTGTATTTTTTTTTCTGCGATCGATTGTAATTACAACCGTAATCGTATTTTTTTTTTCTGCTTACAATCGTAATTGTATTTTTTTTTCTGCGATTACCATTATAATCGTATTTTTTTCTGCGATTACAATCGTAATCACATTTTTTTTCAGCGATTACGGGCGTAATCGTATTTTTGTTAGCGTTTACGGCTCGTATATGACATTTTACTGGATTACCTGATGTCATATACGAGTTAGACTTCTTGGTTCTTTAAATTAAAAGAAAAAAAATAGTTCGGAAGACTCAGAATAGCCAATAACCATAGCAAAAATCCATATCTCCAAAAATGGCTTTTTTATTTTACCTTTAGCAAATTATAATAAAAAGTGATGGGTGGTATAATTTCTGTAGGTTTATCGTGCCTCCTAAATTATGGGATGAATCTCAAAGTATACATTTTCAGGATTTATCATGCAAAGTATATTTTTCTTTGTCGCAGCTGTGCCCATAAAAATGTTGGTTGATTGACAGGGCAGTGTTGGGCGTAATCGTAATCGCGATTACGATTACGATTGTAATCGCAAGTTTCTTAATTACGATTACAATCGTATTTGTATTTTTTTTCTGCGATCACGATTGTAATTACAACCGTAATCGTATTTTTTTTTCTGCGATTACAATCGTAATTGTATTTTTTTTTTCTGCGATTACCATTATAATCGTATTTTTTTTCTGCGATTACAATCGTAATCACATTTTTTTTCAGCGACTACGGGCGTAATCGTATTTTTGTTAGCGTTTACGGCTCGTATATGACATTTTTACTGAGATTACCTGATGTCATATACGAGCCGTATGGGGGCCCTCGGTAGCTCGGTGTGTAGCGTGAAAGACTCCGGTGCAGATATTCTAATCCTTACATGGTTCGAATTATCGAATTATCTGGGGGGCCCGGGATTATTTATCTCGAAAAATGTAAATCAATGGAAACACGCGCCGTCCACGACACCTTAAAATTAGGTAGTTGGACGTAAAGCCTAATGTCAATAAAATGCTCCTAAAAGGGATTGACATTGATATTTATTTATTTTTTTTATATACGAGCCGTAAACGCTAACAAAATACGATTACACCCCGTAATCGCTGAAAAAAAAATGCGATTATCGCAGAAAAAAAATATGATTACGACTGTAATCGCAGAAACAAATACGATTATAATGGTAATCGCAAAAGAAAATACAATTACGATTGTAATCGCAGAAAAAAAATACGATTACGGTTGTAATCGTAAAAAAAAATGCGATTACAATCGTATCGCAGAAAAAAATACGATTACCATCGTAATCAAAGAAAAAAATACGAATGCGATTGTAATCGTAATCGTAATTAAGAAGATTGAGATACAATCGAATCGTAATTGCGATTACGATTACGCCCAACACTGTGACAGGGCTACTTTAAATGTGTGAACAATCCAAATTTTAGCAGTCAAATTTTTGAAACAATCAATAACAGTTGTCAAAAGTTAAACCACCGTTAAAGTTTTAAATTTGAAGGCTAACTTTGGAGCACTTATATTCCCTGGTCTTTTAAAATGTGTTTGACACAGTTTTTATGTTTTTTGTAGACGGTGTCGATGGTTTCCAGTCTTAGAATGATGAAATTCATTCGATGAGCATGGACCAAACTCATTTCATAATTGTCTCCTCTCGCCGACATCTTTTAACTTAAACAGCCAAGTGCTGACGTCCGTAACCCGGTTTCGCACACCTCACAGTTAATAACCACACAAAATCGAATCTCGCTTCCCATCATAAATGAAAATGTTAGCATCTGTGAAGCACCCCAAATTTTGTAAGTCTGAATACCACGATCCTTTCCTACTCTTTGTTAAACTCCGTTATCTAATTTTTTACATCTTTTGATTTTATTACATTTTAGCACTATACCATCGATGGAATGTGGAACTCAGTTATCTTTAGTTTCCAATGAAGTAGTCGTCCCTGTTCAGCAAATACCAACTGGTAAGTTAATTAATTATTTAAAAATTAATTAATTTTTTTTAGGACAAACAATAATTCTTCGATCTCCTATTCAAACTACTATTCCAATCAAGCAAATCCCGACAAATCGGATAATTTTTACTCCTGAGCAACTTGGAATGAGTAAAGTGAGTTTTATTTTTATTTTAAGGCGAAAGGGTATTTGGAGCTTGGACAAAGACAGCGATATGTGTGCGAGAGAGAGAAAACCGAAATTTTGTTCAGTTCTCACACATCTAAAATTGGTCCGATTTGATTTTTTCAAATTGAGGCGGTAGGAGGAAAAGGGGCACATGAGCTCATGTGCCCTTTTCGGGAGATTGCATTTTTCGCATCCTTACTTTTAATAATAATGGATCATAATAATAATAAGGGAAATAATAATAAGGGAAATAATAATAAGGGATCATATAAACATCGGAAGGAAGATTGAGGGTGAAAAAGTTATGTTTTTTACTCATTAAAAACTTTAAACGCTTATATCTCAAAACCTACTTTTTCCGTATGTGCCCCTTTTCCACCTACCGCCTCAATTGGAATGTACTCAGTGGTACAGTACAAAATTCGCAATCTAAAAAAATTTTTTTTTTTGCCGCCAAAATTTTTAAATTTTGCAAAATTTGAAAAGTGGTCAACAGCCCAGAATCGTTAAAAAATCCTGAATCCAACAACGTTAGTATTATAAAGATCGGATAAAAAATGGCGTCCGAAACGCGAAAATGCGAATTTCCGTTTGATGTTCGCCGCCCGTCTACGTCAGCGTTGGGTGAAATTTTGATGTTTCTTTCGATATTCAGTCTTTCTCTGCCGAATCCTTGGTTTTTATTTTTTACAGACACTCAGTTGAAAAAAAAAATCCTTTTTTCGAACATTTTTCGAAAAAAAAAAAAACTCGAAAAAACAAATTTCTCGAAAAAAAAAAAGAAAACCCGGAAAATTTTTCGAAAAAAACTTAGAAAATTTTTCAAAAAAAAAAGAAAACCCCGGAAAATTTTTCGAAAAAACTTTCAAATTTTTTGTAAAAAAAATTTTTTTTTTGGATAAAAAAAACTTAGAAAAATTTTTTTAGTACGCAAAAATTTCGTACTTCCACCCTTTACGAGAGGCACATCCCTAGGCCAAACAGCCCATTATTTCTACCTAGGCACTTAGAAAATTTTTCAAAAAAAAAAAAAAAAAGAAAACCTCGGAAGACGGCGGCGAACATCAAACGGAAATTCGCATTTTCGCGTTTCGGACGCCATTTTTATCCGATCTTTATATACTAACGTTGTTGGATTCAGGATTTTTTAACGATTCTGGGCTGTTGACCACTTTTTCAAATTTTGCAAAATTTAAAAATTTTGGCGGCAAAAAAAAAAAATTTTTTTTAGATTGCGAATTTTGTACTGTACCACTGAGTACATTCCAATTTGAAAAAATCAAATCGGACCAATTTTAGAAGCGTGAGAACTGAACAAAATTTCGGTTTTCTCTCTCCCTCGCACTCGTATCTTCTGTCTAACAAAGAGTTGCCACACTTGTCGTCCCCTTTCACCTTAATTGGGATTCTTCCCCTTTTTAGCAAGTAGACCGCATGTAAGGATTATATTTTTTCTCTTTTTTTCAGGAGAATTACTATGCCAATAATGTCAACGGAAATATTTCAACAAACGAAAATTCGTAAGTATCTTTGTGATAATACAATTGTAGTTATAAATAAAAAGTGATGAGATAGGTCTTCGGTTGTTTTACTATTTTGGTCTTAAAAAGTGCAATATTAGAAATTTTATTTGTTTTATTATTTTATTTTATTTTCTTTTAATTAAATATGTTTAGGAATTCTAATGCCCGAACTGTTCTGACTTTCGTGACACCCGACGGTGAAGAAAAAGACGTCGCGTTTAACGGTACTCCTGAAACCATTAATATTCCATACGTTTTATACGAGGTACATTTTATTTTATTTTTATTTTATTAGAGTTCTCTAAATAAGAAAACTCTTTTTTAAATTGGTGTTGTTTCAGTTCTGTAAATCATCCGGGTTTGAAGATACGATGGAAGGGCATATGGACTGTGAGCCAGAGTATGTATCATTGGAGGAGGATTATTGGTTTTAGCTTTTTAAAAGACTTATCTCATCACTTTTTTCTGAAAAATGGTTTAGTTATATAAATTAACTGTGAATGTTTTCAGGGAGGTGCAAAAGCAGCGTAAAGAACAAGCTCAAGAAGTATATAAAAGTTAGAACAAGAAGTCATAGCGGAATCAAATACGGACAAAGCAAGTTTATTTATTAAATAAAATGAATAAAGTCTTATTTTTAGAAAAATCAGAAAAATGGTACTCCAGCGAAAGTTTATAAATGTAGTTACTGCGGCGGGGAGATGAAAGAAAGAAAATGTCTGGTCTGTAAACGTTCAGTGCCTAGGTTTACTACGAAGGTTGATTTAAATAAAATTTCCGAAGCCCAAAACGTAAAGGTTAGTTTCTCATTTTTTAACCTACGGAATCTTCAATTTTTTTTCAGTTTGTTTTTCTCCAATCGACCCCAAAAGTAGTCGAATTTAAGAAAAGGCGATGTGCTAGAAAGAAAAAAATGATGCACCAGGTATTTTCTATTTTTTGATCTTCTTTTAATCCATTTTTTTTAGTTTGCTTGACGATTTCATCGACGAAGAAGAAGAGGAAGGTGCCGAAAAAGAAAACGGTACTTCAATATCTAATGAAGAAATTGAGCTCTCTTTATCAAGAAAAGAACCTATTATAACCGAATTTACGGAAGCTCCCCATCGGGAGAGAATAGAAGGTACGGTGTATGAAATTTTACCCTATTTTGTTTCCTATCCTAAGTAATCTTATTCATAGCTTCATAATTTGCAGCTTTATGAATAAGTATTCTTATTCGTGGCTTTATGAATAAATATTCTTATTCATGGCTTTATGAATAAGTATTCTTATTCATAGCTTTATGAATAAGTATTCTTATTTAGAGCTTTATGAAAATTATTCTTATTCATAGCTTTATGAATAAGTATTCTTATTCATAGAAGGTACGGTGTATGAAATTTTACCCTATTTTGTTTCCTATCTTAAGTAATCTTATTCATAGCTTCATAATTTGCTGCTTTATGAATAAGTATTCTTATTCATAGAAGGTACGGTGTATGAAATTTTACCCTATTTTGTTTCCTATCTTAAGTAATCTTATTCATAGCTTCATAATTTGCTGCTTTATGAATAAGTATTCTTATTCATGGCTTTATGAATAAGTATTCTTATTCATGGCTTTATGAATAAGTATTCTTATTCATGGCTTTATGAATAAGTATTCTTATTCATGGCTTTATGAATAAGTATTCTTATTCATGGCTTTATGAATAAGTATTCTTATTCATGGCTTTATGAATAAGTATTCTTATTCATGGCTTTATGAATAAGTATTCTTATTCATGGCTTTATGAATAAGTATTCTTATTCATGGCTTTATGAATAAGTATTCTTATTCATGGCTTTATGAATAAGTATTCTTATTCATGGCTTTATGAATAAGTATTCTTATTCATGGCTTTATGAATAAGTATTCTTATTCATGGCTTTATGAATAAGTATTCTTATTCATGGCTTTATGAATAAGTATTCTTATTCATGGCTTTATGAATAAGTATTCTTATTCATGGCTTTATGAATAAGTATTCTTATTCATGGCTTTATGAATATTTCTTATTCATGGCTTTATGAATAAGTATTCTTATTCATGGCTTTATGAATAAGTATTCTTATTTAGATTATGAATAAGTATTCTTATTCATGGCTTTATGAATAAGTATCCTTATTCATAGCTTTATGAATAAGTATTCATATTTATAAAGCTATAAATAAATACTTATTCATATTTATAAAGCTATAAATAAGAATACTTATTCATATTTATAAAGCTATAAATAAGAATACTTATTCATATTTATAAAGCTATAAATAAGAATACTTATTCATATTTATAAAGCTATAAATAAGAATACTTATTCATATTTATAAAGCTATAAATAAGAATACTTATTCATATTTATAAAGCTATAATAAGAAGACTTATTCATATTTATAAAGCTATAAATAAGAAGACTTATTCATATTTATAAAGCTATAAATAAGAAGACTTATTCATATTTATAAAGCTATAATAAGAAGACTTATTCATATTTATAAAGCTATAAATAAGAAGACTTATTCATATTTATAAAGCTATAAATAAGAAGACTTATTCATATTTATAAAGCTATAAATCATATTTATAAAGCTATAAATAAGAATACTTATTCATAAAGCTATGAATAAGAATACTTATTCATAAAGCTATGAATAAGAATACTTATTCATAACGCCATGAATAAGAAGTATTGTAAGTATTCTTATTTAGTAAGTAAGAGCCTATTAGTAAGTATACCTATTAGTACCTATTAGTAAGTTAGTATTCTTATTTATAGCTTTATAAATATGAATACTTATTCATAAAGCTAAGTATTCATAAAGCTATGAATAAGAATACGGCAAACTTTGTACATTTTGTAAATCCTTTTCCTCTCAGTCACCTCTCTGTCTTATGACCTTTTTTAAAAATATTCCTTTTTCTTTTGCCGCCAGGAGGGGGGGTTGACATAACGGAGCTTTTGGACTCAAATATCACGGAAAACGCTTTGCTCCAATGCCGAACCGTTCGAATCGGCTCGTACAAGGTTGTACCTAAAAACAAAGTAACCGTAAACGAATACGGTCTAAAATTCGACGTACCCGACCTAAACGGAGGTATATTCCGTCGCTTTTTCTTATAAAAATTTTTTTTTAAACTTCAAAATTTTAGAGAGGACGACTATAAAACTCCTGAGGACGGAAATAGTGAAAGTTCTAGCGAATTTCAATAAGGCGACACCATGTCTCTTTTATTATTTAACCAACAGCGCCGGTGTTAAAATCCGCAATGCCCTCAAAATGCCCCACAAACCAGATACTCTTTATTTCGACCCTACAAGCACTGGTTCGCTTTTGAATTTTATAATCTAACCTGATTTTATTAATTTGTTTTTTTTACTATAGTTGAAAAATATCGAAGAGTGACATTTTTACCTGAAAATATATCCGAAGATAAACGTTTATTTATTAAAAGTATTTACGACAAACAAAGTTTACTAGATGAACTCTCAGATAAGGAAGTGAATGATATTCTTGTCAAAACCAGTCCTCAAGAGGTATACACAATATTTATTATTTTTTTATTATTTATTGTTTATATTTTTTATTATTATTTTTTTTTTTTAAACAGAATATTCAGACACCGAACACCCCAATGACACGTTCAAAGACGGCCACTCCTCGGGGATCACAGACTTCTATAACTGGCACAGCTGGGATTCAGACGTAAAAATTATTTCTTCTTTTTTTGTCTTATAGTAATTTATTTTTTAGAATTATGGTCTATCCTCCTCCACCTATGAAGAATGGAATTTCAATAAACACTGAGGATTACGGCTGTTTAGGCGAAGATCAATATTTAAACGATATAATTATAGATTTTTATTTAAAGTAAGTCTTAAAAAAAGCTTAGAATTTTTTTTAAATTTTTCTTTAGATGGTTTTTTCTGACTAATTTATCACCGGAAGATCAGAAAAGAACACATATTTTTTCCTCATTTTTTTACAAAAGGCTGACCCAAAAAGCGCCAGCGAAAGGCGGAAATAAATATCAAGACGACCCGAAATTAAGCCCAGCGGAAAGAAGGCACGCTCGAGTCAAAGGCTGGACTAAGTCCGTCGATCTTTTTTCTAAGGATTTCATTATAATTCCTATAAACGAACAGTAAGTTTTATATTAAGTTTTTGTTGTATAATTTTTTTTTTAGCTCGCATTGGTTTTTGGGAATAATTTGTTTCCTGGTCTAACTGGACCTGTTAGATTTTCTGATAATGCCCCTGTGAAATAATGCCTAAAAAGGGAACTGAAGGTGATTTTTTTAAGTTTTTTAAATTTTTTATCTAATAATTATTTTTAGCCGCTCCTAAGTTTGTAGGCAGCACGTCTATCACAGTGGTGAAGCCAGAACCAACGATTGTCGTTGAAACTGATGAAGATGAGGAAGAAAAAGATGAGGCTGAAGCCGACGAAGATGAAATAGAGCCAAACAGCAGCGAAGATGTACGTTACCTTCAAAAATTTTTGTCAAAAGATAATTTTTCTGTTCACAGGAAGAGAAAAACAGTGAAGAACTGTTGGACGATGCTACCCCAAGGATGCCTCGGAGATCCAAAATTGATGCTGAAGAACCCATCAAACAGTATGTTCATTATTTTGATTAAAATATAATTTATTTTTTAGGCCTTGCATACTTATTTTTGACTCATTGGCTGGAGCGAGCAGGGCTCGAGTTTGTGCTACCCTTCGTGAATACCTCCAGGTTGAATATTCACTAAAACACAAAGGCCAAGAAAGGGATTTTTCGAAAAATACCTTCAAAGGCGCAGTTCCTAAAGTTCCTCAGCAAACAAACTATACGGATTGTGGGCTCTACGTTTTACAGTTTGTCGAAGCCTTTTTCAATGTAAGATAAACTTTTTAAAAATTATGATACTAATTTTGTGTTTTAGAAACCTATAACTAATTATAAGATGCCGATAAAAGGGATTAGGGATTGGTTTCCTGCTGCGGATATTGAAAGTCAAAAGAGATTTGAGATTCAGCAGCTTCTTCATAGTTTGATGGAGGAACAAAATGTGGATGTGAGCCGGTTGAACCTTCCAGAACTTAATTTACACCATGGGGGTCATCTTGGCCTTGTTGATTATTCTGATGGTGAAGAACTCGATGATCTCCCTGTCGAAGAAGAAGAAGAAGAAGAAATCGCTGAAGAGGAAATGATGGAGGTCGAAGAAGAATTTCACGAAGCAGAAGAAGATGTCGAACCTCAAGTCGTCACCAAAGTTTACACCCGACCGAAGCCAGATTTCCCCTCAATCAATAAAATTAGTAAACAACCGAATCTGAGTAATCTCAACCAAATCTCAATTTCACGTAGTTCCAACTCGCTTCCACCTCTTCCTAAACCCAAAATAATCCCAGTCACATTAAAAGAAATACGGAAACCTCGTCAAACTCCGCCCTCCAAAAAAATGCGGGCTGAATAATTTTAAATTACATAAAAATTTTTAAAGTACCTATTTTTATGTTTTTTTGTGTTATATTGTATATAATTTTTTTTAAACAACTTAGAGGTAAATCAGTTTTTCATTCCATACTACGCAAAAAATTTTGTTTTCATTAATTACATCATTAAATTTTTTTTATTTAAGTATTAATTAATTTGTATGATACTATTATTTTAATATGATCGTTTTATGCTATGATGACTATTGTTATGATGTTACAATTATGTAGTTTCTTTGCATAAACTTAAATGGCATAAATATTGTGAATGAAAAAATAAAATTTTTTAGAAAAAAAGATTATAGACTTGTTTGTCCCCGCCATTTCATTGTAAGCTTCATGTAAATTGGTACCAGATCGCAGGAGCGTTTGTCCGTTTGGGTGATCTTCCCTCTTAAAAAATAAATAAAACTCTTGAATAATTTATTTTTTATTTTTTCAGTTTAAATTTGACAACAGATTTCTTTCCTTGGAGTTAAAACTAAAAAATAACAAGCCTCAATTAGAGGGTTCTTGTAAAAAACGACATTAATATATTGATAAACTTAAAGCAATAAATAAATGTACATTAAATAACTTCTGAACTTGATATTTCATACCGAATTGAGTTTGTTTTTTAAAAAATCTAAAAACGGTTTTTGTAATTTGGACCTTTTTTTCAAGTTTCATGTCAAGAATAGGAGATCTTTGGCTTGCAGACGCAGCCGCTTTCAACTAAAACATAATCTTGGCCGGTCAACGTGACTGGGCCTAAAGGAATCACAAGAAAAAGATAGGGGACGTAAGTCTGCGTACATTCTCCATGAACGACATCGCATTCTTTCGATCTAAAAATAACAGAAATTATCGATAAAAAGTTTAGGTTATAGGATGCTTACTCGCAGACTTCGTAGACGACCTGCTGTAACAAGTCAGGGAATTTCTGTACGATCGTGACCGGTTGGCCGGAGGTTAGGGAGACGCCGTACATGGGCGCCGTCGTGTTATAACGCGTTTTGCAGAGCCGAGAAGGCCCCGATGGACAAGACTCTTTCTGCGAGAAGTCTCTCCCAGTACGTTTATGGCTAAACATCGAATTCGTACTTTCATGAGCTTTCAATAAAACTTTTTGAGTAATCGACGGATCGATAACAGGATTGGTAGAACGTCCTTCTCTTGAACCCCCAGACGCTATTCGCCTTACGGAAATTCCTCGAAATTTGAGCCCTGAAATTTTTTTTTTATTTTTTTTAAGTTTATAAAAATCTTACGCTGGATATGGCATATCGTCTGGGCCAAGACAGTTCGGAGCGTCGGTCATAGCGTCACCCCAGACGTATTTGAGTTGCTGCCCTCCCGATCCACATTTTTCATGAGCCTCCACTATCTCACTCGAACTCCAATCGAGTTTACTGACAAGCAAAAGGCTGCTTAAGACCTAAAATCAAGGTTATTTTTAAAAAAAGAAGAATGTGAAAGTCTTTGTTTTAACGGAATAAAGTTTATGACGTTAGAAAATTTTTTACTCAAGTAGGTTTATTGTTGTTCTACTAAGCGTTTTTAATAGAGACGTCGAAATGACGTAGTAAAAAGAACGAAATTGCTCAATGGCCATGAATTTCGGTCGGATGTATTCAAGACTCGTTAAGTTTTACTTTGTCTGCCTAATCTGTGTCACAGGTATTCGAGGACGATTCCTTAAGGAGATGGAAACAAAGCGTGAATACTAAACGGAATATTTTGCCAACTTCGCTTTCAGATTCTTACACACTTTTCACACTTTTAGAGAATGAGGACTTTTTTGCCTATAAGATTGGGGGTTTTCATCTGAGAAAATTATTTTAAGGGGATATGAGGGTTTTAAGTTGGTTGCTTTGTACATATTTCGTTGTGAGCAACGGTTTTCGGTTTTTCCCTTCATCTTGGAAACCGTCGCTCAAAACGAAAAAATGTCCTAATCAAGTTGTAGCTACGGAAATTTACTACATAAAATATCTTATTGGTTTTTTCCGTCAGAGCAATATTTTAGGAGATATGAAGGTTTTAAGTTTTCAGACAGGCTCTGTAGGATTATTAGTTTTAACCTCATAACTCCTTAAATATTGCTCTTACGCAAATAATGAATAAAAAATTTTTGTAGGAAATCTTTGTACCTACAACTTTTACTTAGGACATTTTTTCGTTTTGAGCGACGGTTTCCGAGATAGAAGGGAAAAACCGAAAACCGTTGCTCACAACGAAAAATTTGCAAAGCAACTCACTTAAGAACCCTCATATCTCCTTAAGTATTGCTCTGACAAAAAAACCAATGAGGTCTTTTTGTAGGAAATTTCCGTAGCTACGACTTTTACTTAGGACGTTTTTTCGTTTTGAGCGACGGTTTCCGAGATAAAAGGGAAAAACCGAAAAAACGAAAAATTTGCAAAGCAACCAACTTAAATACTTCCATATCTCCTAGAGTATTGCTCTGACGGAAAAAACTAATAAGATATTTAATGTAGTAAATTTTAGTACCTACAACTTTTACTTAGGACATTTTTTCGTTTTGAGCGACGGTTTCCGAGATAGAAGGGAAATACCGAAAACCGTTGTTAACAACGAAAAATTCGCAAAGCAACTCACTTAAAAACCATCATACCTCCTTAAAAAGACAAAAACAGTGTCATAGACCTAGGACCGGAACGAATCTCTTCAGAATCGCCTCAGCCGAAATGATTCAACATTTTTTTTTTCGTGAAAAAAAATTGTGATCCACCATTTGATGCTTGGGTGATTTTAAGTTATTTTAAACCAAGAAAGTTTGAATAAAATGGGAAAGGTTAAGTGGGATTTACCTGAAGATAATATCTAATTGCCTTTCGATAGCTATTTCCTCGTGATAACGTTTTTAGGTCGAAATAATAGGTCTAGTTTTTTTTGTATCCCAGATTATTATTAGAATTTATTAAAATTTTCAAAAAATTTTATGCACTGTGAATACTCGAATTTGTATTCATAAGCTACGAATATGACCTACTCTCGCAAATACAGCAATAAAAGTTAATTTTTTCAACTATTAACTGAAAATAAAAGGCGACTTTCTAAGCACTTAAAGGTTTAAATTAACTCACTGGGACAAAATGGTGTAAAAACCTTTAAAAAAAAGAAAGGAAATGAGAAAAATGCCCATAAGTTTCTTGATATTTGAGGTCAAGAAACGGTGTTTTATGTGAGAGACTTTAATTACTTCCTCATGAAAATATTCTTTAAGTTTAGTGTCTTTTGGGGTGTATTCAAATGAGTTCCGTTATCGTTTCTCACAGTGATGCCTTTTTATGGTTTGCAGTTAGAAGTTTTTAAAGTTAGAAACAATTATAAAAAAAGTTGGTTGCGGTTAAAAATATAGGATTCGCTTGAATGAATTTCCCATAAGAAATAACCGTTGTTGGAATTTCTTCTGGTCAATTTCTTCATGAAACACGTCCAAGTTTTTTAAAGGCTAACCTCTTTGAAATAAGCCACCATATTTTCCGAAATAAAACGTCAGAAAAACCAGGTGTACCAACTTCAAGTACATAGTTTGCACCGTTCCACTCTGTAGAATAAAACTATGAAATTTAATAATTAAAGTACGTTCCCACCGTTTTTAATTTGAACTTTCATGGACCATGAATATCTCTGGGAAGATGATCCCCGGAAAAAAAGGCGTCAACGACCGCTTGCCGAAAAAAACCGTGAGTCCAGAAAATTGAAATCCTAAATATAAAAATTAGGGAGTTTCCGATTCGTCACGCTATAACTGTTCTTTTAAAAATTTTTTCGACTAAAAGGTGATTCAGGAACTTCTTTCGTTTTCGACGCCACGTTCAGTTTCGAATTCGGCAGTTCCGCCCAATTTACGCAGGTTCTAATTTTTAAAAAAAGACAAATTTACTTTCTTCTTCAAGGAAGCGACCACATTTTTCGACGTTTCCTTTTATTTAAAAATGAAAGCGTCGATAATAATTTTTTACAGTACAAAAAGACCATCCACCAAATATTTCACTCTGAACTTTGTAGAAAAAGCCTGCGATGGACACAATTATCTCACATGCTCAAATAAAGGCAAAATTCGAGGAATACGCGAGGAAAAGTACTGGTTTGAAGAGCTTCCAACGAAAACTTCTTAAAGAGAAGTAATAATATAGGAGGGGGAAGTATATGGGAAGGGAAGTATATAGGAGGGGAAGTATAACGGAGGGGACGTAAAACGGAGGGAAAAGTATAAGGGAACGAAAGTATAAGGGAACGAAAGTACAACGAAGGAGGGAAAGTATAAAAGAGGGGAAGAATAAGAAGGGGAGTTATTATTTTTTGTTTGAAAAATTTTCAAAGTTTTTTTTTTCGAAAAATTTTCAGTTTTTTTGTCAAAAATTTTCGAAGTTTTTTTTCGAAAAATTTTCCGATTTTTTTTTTTTTGAAAAATTTTCAGTTTTTTTTTTCGAAAAGTGTTTTAAGTGTCAAGGTAGAAATAATGGGCTCTTTGGCATAGGGATGTGCCTCTCGTAATGGGTAGAAGTAGAAATTTCTCCTACTAAAAAAAATTAATAATTAAAAAGTGGCAATTTTTTCACACAAAAATTCTTAAAAAATATAAGAGTAATTGGTGAAAATTGGTGAAAATCGGATCAACGGTTCGGCCACAGCGAATTTTTTAAAATTTCAAACAGACATATCTCCGCCATTTTTTCGAAATTCAAAAATCGCCCTCGTTAGTTTCTTCTTCACCGGCTAAAGAAATTTGTGTGAAAATTTGATGAAATCGTTTGAAAACCGTGGCTGTAAAGTGTTCCGGAAAAATGCTACGGACGGCCGGCCGGCACCATAGACAAAGTTGAGATCGGTGTAGATCAATATTCGAATTGACCCTCCGGGATCTGGAAGACCCTTCCCCAAAAACCCGATGTGGAGGGTATCACAATAACTTCTTTAAGGAAGTTAAAATCGGGATCGGCGAAATTGAATATCGTAGGTTGAAACTATCTACGGTACCGTTATCCTTTGAAAATTTAGAACGGGAAAAAAATTAATGGAATTTTTTTTTCCCCTAAAATATAACGAGTTTATCGATAAAGAGTGATGGAAGTTTCAAGTCATTTTTCATTCACATCTCGAACCACCTTTTAATTATTCCTCATTGTCTCAAACTAGGTTTGGAGGTCCCAAACATGAATTTTAAGGATTTTATTTTTAACCTTCTTAAAACAACAAAAAATTGAAAATTTCGGAAAACTCGAAATTTACAATAAATTTTTTTTTTCGCTTATGTGAATTTTTAAGCCAAAAAACAGAAGAAAAATTGAAAAAACGAAATGTAAAGGAGTTCCGTGGGAAAGAAATACAAGAAAAAGAAAGACTAAATGTGTAGCCATGTCCCGTTGGAAAGAAAGGTCGTTCAACCCAGTTACACTTGTAAAAGGACTCGGACGTTCTTTATGGCATCTTGACTTCAATTAAAATCAATAAGAAAAAAAAAAAGGTTTACGGTACAAATCGGAAAACAAAATCGAAAAACGTGTGCGGAATTTAAAGAACTCAGCCCTGAGCGTCCCTTTTAGTTACCACGAAGACGTCTTAAGTTCCCCTCGAGCTACACGGTCCGTTATATCAACAAGTTTTGTTCCTTCAACATCCCTACTTCTCCCATGACATATACACCTCATTTGACCCAGAAAACATTTTTTTATGAGGAAATTCCTTCATTTTATTCACTTTTTACCCTGCAGACTTAACCTACTAATGCTAATTTTTTTAAATTTGAAATTTAAATGATTTAAATTTTTGACAAAAAATCTTAAACGTGAGTTTTCATAGATTTATAAAATTGGATTAGTAAAATTTTTTTAAAACAGGATAAAAATTTAATTACCTGAAAAATGGAGGGTGACATTTTTTTTGCTGACGTATTTATAGTTTTTTGAATACCTGCCGATGTTTTTGGCTATAGTTTTTGGCACATTTTTTTCGTTAAACAAAAATTTTTCTTCCACTGACGTTGGTCAGAACATGATGGACGGTTTGTTTTGTTATTATTTTTTTGTGGGTCTTATTCTCGTTGAGTCAATGAACCTGTCGTCTTCGAACGTCCGGCGAGGAAGAAAATAAAAGACCGACGACTTCGAGGAATGGAGCCCGAGTGAGAGACGGGGAGCGTCCCCGGCAGAAGGGCCGGACTCGAAACGTTCACGAGACGAGGACCGTTTTCTTTCCCACCACCTTTTTTTTTTCAGGACCCGAAGAGTCGAAAGAATATACAGTTCGTGCCCGCCGTTTCTACGAATCCGTGATTCATTTACGTCTCATCTTCTTCTAAAAAACTCGTAGAAGACACAAATGAGGGGGGGGGGGAAGATGCCCTAAAAACGTAAAAAAAAATTGAATCCTCGACAGAAATTCTCTGTTTAGAGAAAATCTGAGAAAAACAGATTTTCTCTTAACAGAGAATTTTATGCTCTCTGCTAATCAAGAATAACGGATAGAAAGGATAAACGTGTGTTCTTTGCATGAAGACACATGAAAAACACCCATAAGTCGGTGTTTCTTTGCAAAACACACAAAAATCCGGCAAAATAGGCGTTTTCGGCAGAATGACCAATAGAAACCCGATTAAACGTGTGTCTCTTGGTCGAAATACGATAAAATGGACGTTTCTCAGCAGAGACCAATCAAAAATGCACAAAACTGGTTTTTTATCTTAAAAAAAAATGTTAAATTTCCCATAAAATGTGGTTTTTCTGTCATTTTCGAGGAAAACTTTTGAAAATCCGTTGAAAATATGTTTTTCTGTAGAAAGACGGAGAAAAATTCATGAAAAAAATGGGATTTATATATTTCGAAACGATGAATTAGTCTCCGAATGGGAGGATTTTCCGCAGAAAGACCAGTGAACACCCTAAAAACAGATATATTAGGTGTACAAAATGAAACTCGGCAAGAATCTACAAAATTCAAATTTACCCTGTGGCTGAGTTTCATTTTGTACACCTAATAAATAAAAATTGTAGGAAATTTAATTCTATAAATTTGTACTTAATTATTTTTTCTAGGATGCACCATTTTCGGAAAATAATTTTTTTTAAAAATAAATTTATCTTGAAAACAGTGCTCCTAGAGAAAAAATGAATAGAATAAAAATTAAAGAGAATTAAATTTGCAACAGATTTTATTTAGTGCATTTTTTCAATATCTGTAACGGTTTACGATTTACAAGCCTTTAAAAATTAACCTTCTTAATGGTTATACTTCAATAACCTTCTTAATGGTTATACTTCAATAACCTTCTTAATGGTATACTTCAATAACCTTCTTAATGGTTATACTTCAATAACCTTCTTACACGGAGAAGGTCAACTTTTGATGGACTTTAACGCCTAAAATGTTTAAAATTTTGAAAAAATGAACTACTAGGTGTACAAAATGAAAGTCGGCTAAAATCTACAAAAGTCAAATTTACCCTGTGGCTGAGTTTCATTTTGTACACCTAATATCTTCGCTAAAAATCCATAGAAATCCTCCAAAAAATGAAAATTCGTAGCCAAATACAGTGAAGAACTCCCATAATTTGGTAAAATGTATCTAGGTTGGTAGAATGATCATTGATCAATAAAAGCCTGTTGAATGCTCGTTTTCTGGCAAAAAATGTAATGGAACGGGTGTATCTCAGCAGAAAGACCAATGGGAACACTTAAAAATAAAAAGCGCCTAAAACGACGAAAGAGCCAGCAAAATGGGCGTCTGTTGGCAGTATAACCTATACAATATAACCCATTCACCATTTACTTCATGGCCAAAAATCTAGGCATTTCTTAGCAGCCCAATATAACGCCCAAACTACGTTCGTAGGTCAAAAATCTTGCGAAATGACCAACACTTTCACCTCAAAACTCTCGGAAACACCAAAAATTATTTTTCGAGTTCAACATTTTGGGCGTTTTTAAGCCCGCCTTACACGATCGGTTTGGAACGATGACTAGGAAACTACATTTTTAATGGAACTTTAGGAAATTCCAAGATTTTTTTTAGAAGGATACACCTTATTTTTACGAATTTTCCTCAATTTTTACCAAACTTTCAGAAGTTTTAGTTGGTTTTTTTTTAAAGTAAAAACCCCTTTTTATGCAGGATTTTTTGAGTTACTATGTTTTTTGACGGGTAAAAGGGGTCTACATGCAAAAAAGTTTGACTATTCCTATGTCTTCTTGACGAGAACTATGAGCCGATTCAATACCAACAGTTTAAATTGATTGAAGAGTGAACTTTTCATCAGTTAAAACCGAGTTTCCCCCACCATTTTCGGTCCGTTTTACCCGACGGTTTGTTAAGACGAAAAAACCGATCATCACCCATAAATTACTTACAATCGTCCATCAGCCCCATAAGAAGGGAAGCCCAGCAATTCAAAATGACCAAACAAAATAAGTTTCAGTCAAGTTTTATTAAACTATTTAAAAAAATTAGGTATGTATTCTTTTAATTAACATACATAAAAATAAAATACAAAGAAATACAAGTAAAAACTTGTACGGTCCAACAAAACAAGGACTGAATCGAACAATTAAAAAATTTTTTATCGAGAAATCACAAAATGAACAAGCTCTTAACGGTATATGTACAAGGGGACTTAAGGAAATAAAATGCTTCTGCCTGAGTTATTCAAATTTAATGGAGTTGACGGTTGTAGATATTTGTCCACCGCGATACGAGCCTCGTTTCTTTTTAGTTTTCTCATGCCTGAAGGCTTTTCCTTTAGTATATTTGAGAACTTCGTTGGCTCGCTCACCCCAACTACCCCTAGCACCTTTCTGTAACAGAAAAAAATTAAGATAAATAAAAATTAGCAATTAAAAAAATGAGGTTAGAGTACCTTTAGTCAAAAGTAATTTTTTTATTTTGAGGTGTCCCTCCGGAGTCGCCACCCCAACTTTTTCGGAAGCCACCGCGGCCCCCCCTTGAGTCTTGGCCACCGAAACTTTTTCTGTCGCCACCTCTTCCTCCACCGAAACCTCTCCCACGCCCTCTAAATCCTCCTCTTGAATTATCATCTCCGTCACTATTCCCAAAGCTTTTTCTGTCTCCAAAACCGCCACGTCCTCGCCCTCTAAAACCTCCCCTGTTCGAACCTTCTTCCCCATTTTTATCACCGAAGCTTCTTCTTTCTCCAAAACTCTTCCTATCTCCACGACCGCGTCCCCTAAAATTTCCACCTCTTCCTCCCCGGAAATTTCCTTGCTTCTTTCCTTCACCCTGTCAATTAAAAAGAAAAAAAATATTAAAAACACAGGCATGGCAAAAATGGTACTAAAATTAATGGTAATTATTCCAATTAGTTTAAAATGAGAGCAAGCACCACTATTGCTTCTGCCTATGTTTTTTTTTGTGCTTCCTCTCACCTTAGCTTCAAATGAATTGTCGTTAAGCCGAGGATCGACATCAACTTCTTCCTCTTAACCCTTCGGAAAGGAACCGTCTTTTTCTTTCCGCCGCTTAGATTTAACTTTAAATTGAAATAAAGAAAAGTTAATTTTTGACTAATTGAAATATCACCATTAATCAAAGTAAAAAAGAAAAACTTACGTCTTCCTCATCTTCATTCAAATTCCCTCCTTTAACGAAATTTGAATAGTTTTGTTTTTTCTGAAAAAAAATTATGAGAAAATATTTTTTATGAGCAAATAAAACTTACAGCTGCTGGTTCGCTCTCTCCGTTTTGGGAATGTTTCCGTTTCTGGGGTTTGGCTGCAGGTTCTTCCTCATCTTCATCATTTTTCTTCGCTGCTTTGGCGACTTTTTTAGGGGGTTCATCTTCGGAAGAATCTTCAGAACTCGATTCTTTTTTCGCTGCAGCGGCTTTCAGGGTTTGTTTCACAGGCGCTTTCTGAGGCTCGTCGTCGCTACTGTCATCGCTCGAGCTATCTTTTTTCGCCTGAACTTTCGCGGGAACCTTAGGCGGCAATTTTACTGGAGCTTCTTCATCACCTTAAAAAACAATGAATTTTAGTAAATAAAAATAAATTAAATTTACTGCTATCATCGCTGGAGGATTCAGCCTTTTTGGCAACTGGCTTCGCAGGTTGTTTGGCAGCCACGGCAGTCTTTGGTTCATCATCTGACGAATCTTCAGAACTGCTACTTTCTTTCTTAGAAGTTTTTTGAACAGCTGGTTTGGCTGCAGGCTTTTGGGTCTCTAAATTTAAAAATAAAATATAAAAAAATTGAGATTGATGTATATTACGTTTAGGTTTCTCGTCCTCACTGCTGCTGTCGCTAGAAGATTCTTTTTTGGCAACAGCAGGCTTTTTAGCCTGAGCAGGAGATTTTGTGGCAGGCGCAGGCGTCTTCTTGGGTGGTTCATCATCAGAACTGTCTTCGCTGCTGCTGCTTTCTTTTGGTTTTACAACAGGTTTACCCACAACTGGCTTTTTGGGCTGGCAGGAGATTTTGTGGCAGGTGCAGGTGTCTTCTTAGGTGGTTCATCATCAGAACTGTCTTCGCTGCTGCTACTTTCTTTTGGTTTTGCAACAGGTTTAGCAGCCTGTTTGGCCACAACTGGCTTTTTAGCCTGAGCAGGAGATTTTGTGGCAGGTGCAGGCGTCTTCTTGGGTGGTTCATCATCAGAACTGTCTTCACTGCTGCTGCTTTCTTTTGGTTTTGCTACAGGTTTCGCAGGGGAAGCTTTCACTGCTGGTTTAGCTGCTTCTAAAATGAAAGATAAGCCAAATATACAGGAAAAAAAGAATCTTACGTTTTGGTTTTTCATCTTCACTGCTACTGTCACTAGAGCTTTCTTGTTTTTCGCTGGAGCAGGTTTGGCAGCCGGTTTCGCTGCAGGTGCTTTCTTAGCTGGTTCTTCGTCAGAGCTATC
Organism: Orius insidiosus; assembly: GCA_014119065.1. NCBI lineage: Eukaryota > Metazoa > Arthropoda > Insecta > Hemiptera > Anthocoridae > Orius > Orius insidiosus. The sequence continues at coordinate 34,695 of JACGAQ010000715.1, forward strand.
GTCGGAGCTAGAGTCTTTTTTCGGAGCAGCTTTCACCGGAGTAGCCGCTTTGGCTGCCGGTTTAGCGACTGGTTTTGCTGCCGGTTTGGCAGGAGCATCGTCATCATCAGAGCTGTCATCGCTCGAGTCCGACTCTTGTTTCTTTCCTACTGCTTTTACAGTCGATGTACCATTCATCGGTTTATTGACTGCTGGTTTGGCTGCAGCAGGTTTTTTTTGGGCTGTTTCATCTTCAGACTCTAAAAGAAATGAACAGAAAATTAAACGTTATCAAAAACGAATATCCCACAGCCGAAGAGCCAAAGAAGACTGACAATCAGGGGTGTAGTGGAGCGGGAACGCGTGGGAACGGCGTTCCCACACTGGTTCATTAAGGAGGTATGATGGTTTTTAAGTGAGTTGCTTTGCAAATTTTTCTTTGTTAACAACGGTTTTCGATTTTTCCCTTCTATCTCGGAAACCGTCGCTCAAAACGAAAAAATGTCCTAAGTAAAAGTTGTAGCTACGGAAATTTACTACATAAAATAACTTATTGGTTTTTCCGTCAGAGCAATATTTTAGGAGATATGAAGGTTTTAAGTTTTCAGACAGGCTCTGTAGGATTATTAGTTTTACCTCATAACTCCTTAAATATTGCTCTTACGCAAATAATGAATAAAGAAATTTTTGTAGGAAATATTTGTACCTACAACTTTTACTTAGAACATTTTTTCGTTTTGAGCGACGGTTTCCGAGATAGAAGGGAAAAACCGAAAACCGTTGCTCACAACGAAAAATTTTCAAAGCAACTCACTTAAGAACCCTCATATCTCCTTAAGTATTGCTCTGACAAAAAAAACCAATGAGGTCTTTTTTGTAGGAAATTTCCGTAGCTACGACTTTTACTTAGGACGTTTTTTCGTTTTGAGCGACGGTTTCCGAGATAGAAGGGAAAAACCGAAAACCGTAGTTAACAACGAAAATTTGCAAAGCAACCAACTTAAATACTTCCATATCTCCTAAAGTATTGCTCTGACGGAAAAAAACCAATAAAATATTTTATGTAGTAAATTTCCATAGCTACAACTTTTACTTAGGACATTTTTTCGTTTTGAGCGACGGTTTCCAAGATAGAAGGGAAAAACCGAAAACCGTTGTTCACAACGAAAAATGTACAAAGCAACCAACTTAAACCCTCATATCCCCTTAAGTAGGTAGTAAAATCTTATATTTTAATATATCTTATTTTTTCTTCTTCCCTTTGAAAATTTTATCATCCATTCCATAGCCTACAGACCCCCCGCTCTTTATGTGAGGGAGGGGGTACCCCTCAGAATTGGATTGTAAGTCAGTATTTAGCGTTCCCACACTGAAAATTTTGCCACTACACCACTGCTGACAATCCCAAATACTAACTCCAAAAATCTAAGAAAAACGATCATCATGAAAAGCTTATGGGGCAAGAATTAAGAGGGAAAAAAAATTTGTGAGGTAATCCTGGAGATTCTCCAAGAAACTCATGAAAAAAGCCAACAAAAATTGACGGAAAAAAAAAAGGTTTTCATGGTCAAAAAACAAAGAAAAACAACCAAAAAGTGAGAAAATATGGTTTTTTTGAAAGGCCAAAGGATTCTCAGGGGGGAAAAAAATTATCGGACAAAAAGTGTGAGGATCCAGGCTTTCACAAGGCAATTTTCCGGCAGAATGAAAATTACAAAATATACCAAGAATTATAGAAGAGAATAAGAAAAAATCGAACCTGAACTAGATTCGGATGATGAGTCCTTTTTGGATGAAAAATTAACTTTTTTAGCGGATGTGCTGCAAAACAAAAAATAAGAAAAACATCAAATTTGCTAAAACCGGTTACCTCTGGTAAGTTTTAAAGACTTCTTCAAGACTAGGAGATCCTTTACCTAATGGAACCTGAAAAAATAAAACAGAAAATAAAATACATCCAAGTTGAGAACCACGTGGGGTTTGACAATCGGAAGAAAACGTGGTCAACTCACCGCCTTCGATTTCTTCTGATAAACCTGCGCCAGGCTTTTGTCAATTCTATTCAGATAATCTAAAACAAGGGCCGACAGCTGACGTTCGGTGGTGCTCGCCATTTTAATAGTTTAAATTTTAAAAACACTCAAATATCAACACTGAATGTACACGAGACGCTTAGGGTGTACTCGTACGCTTGAAAAGAACGAAATGGGTATAGGGGAGAGGCACGAGGTGACCACAGTTTAGCCAACCCAACACCTAAACATACAAATCAGTTATTTTTTAAACATTTTCCCCTTTATTTATAAAATTACATATAATAAATGACATATTTATATAATAAAATGACATATTAAACTAAATAAATCTTTATTTTATGTTTAAAAGAGCACATAAAAAATTATGGAAGATCCCCTCAATCGCGCCACCTCCAGAAAAGCTATATATTTTTCAATATTTATAGAAGATTAAAAAAATGATCAATTTTTATGAAATTAATAAATAAATTAAATATTAAAAAAAAATAAACGTATGGATGAAACTTTTTATAATTTAAGAATATGAGTTAGGAAATGAATCATTTCAGCGCGCTTTTTTAAATAAAAACAATAAAATCTTTGTGCTTATTTTGATTCGCGAAAAGTGGTAACACTGGAGACGTTGATTATCGCGTTTTTCGCCGGTGATAAGCGCATGCGTTTTGGATTAAGGTCAAATACAACAATGCTTGTTTAAATTGCCGGCCTAAACAATTTTGGGGTTTTTATTTTAAAGCCAGTCAGAACGCAGAATCTTAGAGGTCTACTCCTGGTTCAAAAATAAACCTGTAATTTTTTGTTTTGAATTTAAATTTTGTTTGATTTTTGAACTTTTTAGGAAAAATGTCTGTGAATACTATTTTGCTGGACTTTACGGTCAAGTCTTCCGAAATCCATAATGACAAACATGAAGATTTGGTGGTGAAGGTACTTGAAAATTATCTGCCGCAGTTGACTAAAGTGATGAAGCGGCCGATGGACGATGGCGGTTACGTCCTCCTTTTGACCGCATCCCGCGGTACCTTCGTTACCGTACGCGGTTTCCCCGAAGGCCTCATAACCATCAATATTGAGTATTATAAAAAGATTCCGAAGATGAAATCATCACTTTTCAGGTAATTTGCAAAAAAAGAATTTTTTTGCATGATATTGCCCATAAATTGTTCAGTTATGTCCATAATTAACAAGTTATGCCACTAATCTACACCTATAAATATTAATAATTTTTAATAAATTTTCTCCTTATACTGACCACAGATCAAAAGAAATTTTTAAGCTCTCAAATTACGGCAAAAATGATCTAAACAGTCAATTTCCGTATAGATTTTTATGGATTTATAGCACTTCGCTGTAAAAATTATCTAAGAAACTTGCATTCGTGGGTTGGTTGTCAAGGACTCTAACTTTAACCCCGAAGGATCCTTAAAGCCTCAAGAAATAACTGCCACTCTTAAAAGGACTCCAAAAACTTTAGAGAAATTAACGTTAATAACTAATTTAGAGTTTGAAAAGTTGAGGTTTTTCACTTAAGATTTCTCTTTTTTGAGGGGGGGGGGGGGGGGGGTACTTTTACATTTTTGTTCTTCAAAATGTTCTTCTTGAAAATATTGATTAAAAAGACCTTGGTGGCAATCAGTGAATCACTACGCTCTCATGTAAGTTTTTAAATCCTTTTTTTTTAATTAGAAAATGATCTTTTTAGGACTGTCTTGAGGGTTTAGGGCTTCTTTGTGGAAAAGTCTTCAAGTTTCTGGTCAAAAAGGGAGATTCACAGCCAAAAACCAAGAAAAATGAGGAGGGGGGGGGAATTATGGGTCCCAAAAGTACGAGAAAAAAGGGTTTTTGTTTTGTTCAAAAAAAGAGATTCTCAAAAACCAAGAAAACGCCTCAAGAAAAGTAATTTGGGTCAAATTTCAAGGAATAAGGTTTTCAAGAATTATCGACAAGAAAATTCCGAGTCAAAAAACCAAGACCCCCCCAAATTCATGGTGCCAAAAATTTTAAGAAAAGTAATTTTTTTTTATGGCCAAAAAGGGAGATTATAGTAAAAATAATTTGAGAAAAACGCTAAAAAAATTTATGGGACCAAAGTTTGAGGCGGAAAGTTATTCTTATCGTCAAAAAGGGAGATTCTTAGTCAGAAGACCAAGAAAAACATCCCAAAAAATTCATAGGGCCATAAGTTATTTTTTGGGTCAAAAAGGGAGATTCACAGCCAAAAACTAAGAAAAATGCGGGGAAGGGGGGGGGAGGAATTATGATATGGCCCAAAAGTTTGAAAAAAAGGGGTTTTTCTTTTGTTCAAAAAAAGAGATTCCAAGTCAAAAAACCAAGAAAAACGCCTCCTCCCCCCCCAAGAAAAAAAATTCATGGTGCCAAAAATTTGAGGAAAAGTTTTTTTTTTATGGCCAAAAAGGGAGGTAATAGTAAAAATAATTTGAGAAAACGCTCAAAAAAAATTTACGGGACGAAAAGTTTGAGGCGAAAGTTATTTCTTATCGTCGAAAAGGGAGATTCTCAGTCAGAAAACCAAGAAAAACACCCAAAAAAAATTCATGGGCCAAAAGTTATTTTTTTCTGTCATTTCTTTCGGGTTTCGGGCTTCTTTTGGAAAAGTTAGAGTCCTTGACCACTTACCCATGGAGGTGAAAGGTTTCTTGCAACTTGTAAAGGCTTCTTGAAGATATTATTGTATTACCCTCACTACGCTTACTTTAAAATGCGGGGGGGGGGGGGGGGGAGGAGGAATTATGGATTATGGGGCCCAAAAGTTCGAGAAAAAGGGGTTTTTCTTTTGTTCAAAAAAAGAGATCCTCAGTCGAAAACCAAGAAAACGCCTCAAAAAAAGTAATTTGGGTCGAAATTTCAAGGAATAAGGTTTTCAAGAATTATTGAGAAGAAAGATTTGAGTCAAAATACCAAGACCCCCCCCCCCCCCCCCAAGAAAAAAAATTCATGGTGCCAAAAGTTTGAGGAAAAATTGAGTTTTTTTTAGGCCAAAAGGGGAGATTATAGTAACTTGAGAAAAACGTTTAAAAACATTTACGGGACCAAAAGTTTGAGGCGAAAAGTTTTCTTATCGTCAAAAGGGAGATTCTCAGTCAGAAAACCAAGAAAAAACACCCCCAAAAAAATTCATGGGGCCAAATGTTATTTTTTTCTGTTATTTCTTGAGGGCTTAGGGCTTCTTTGTGGAAAGTTAGAGTCCTTGACCACTCACCCTGGAGTTAAAAGTTTCTTGTAACTTGTAAAGGCTTCTTGAAGAAATTATTATAGAACCCTCACTAGGCGGATTTTTTGGGAAGTCCAAATTTTTATACACTCTGGAGAGTTTGTTTTTTTGGCATAAACACTAAGAAAAACGCCTAAAAACTGGGTAAAAAAGGGTTTAAATTTATTAAGATTGGGTTAAAAAAGGCTGAGAAAATTTATAGCCAAAAAGAAGTTTATTTTCTCATTAATTTGCCTTCTATTTTTTATCCAGTTTTTTGGCCTTAGAATATTGGTGGAATTTTAAGGTTTCTTTTTTACTAATAATTTTTTTTTGGCAAGCCAGCTTTTTAATGTTGTGTTCACATTAAAGAAAAAAATAATTTAATTTTTTTTCTCTCTGTATTAAATGTGTACAGCAAATGCAGAGGTTGGAATCTGAGCTCACGTTTGTCCTTAACTCAACTCGTAGCAAGATATTTCCAACAATAAAAAGAGGCGCCGCAATCGACATCTATCTTAATTCTTCAGGTATTTTCCCACCATGGAAAAACCGGCTCATTTTCTAGTCAAAGCATGTTTTCCTTTTCATCACTGGCTTGTCAAAAAAAAAGTTACACTTCTGCATGTTATGGGGATAGAAACCCCTCGAATGCTTTTTTCTTTCTTTATTTTTTCTTTTTCGCTTTAACCCAGCAAATCACTAAACTGGAAAGGGAAATCGCAGAACTTTTCGGATGCAAGAAATACAACAAATTTCCTCCGTTGAGGCGAGGTGGAATTAACAGATACTACCCTACTTCAGGTAAAAAATAAAAACATCATTTTTTTTCCTTCACCATTTTAGAAACCTTCATGACCAATTATTTAAAATTAATTACTTTTAATAATTTTTTTTTTTTTTTAGATGAAGAATATTAGAGTATGATATTGACAAAGTTGTCTTTGAGGATGTTTCTCCTTATCAGAAAGTACAAATTGTTCATTCAAAAACGTTTGGAAATATGCTTATTTTAGATGGATTACAAAGTAAGTAGGAATTAACACAAAAATGATGGTGAAAATATTTTTTTAGATCTTTCTGATCGTGATTTAATTTATACGGAGACGCTAATGCAGCGAGGGAAGGAGGATTATTCTGGAAAAGAAATCGTGATATTAGGAGGTGGAGATGGTGCTTTACTTTATGAACTTCTCAAAGAAGACCCTAAACTAGTCTTGATGTTTGAAGTAATTTTTAAAAAATTTTGAAATATTATGGGGAAAAAAGTGAGAAAAAAATAAGATTCACAGTCAAAAAACCAAGAAAAATGTGGAGGGGGGGGGGATTATGGGGCCAAAAGTTCGAGAAAAAAGGGTTTTTCTTTTGTTCAAAAAAAGAGATTCTCAAAAACCAAGAAAACGCCTCAAGAAAAGTAATTTGGGTCAAATTTAAAGGAATAAGGTTTTCAAGAATTATCGAGAAGAAAAATTCTGAGTCAAAAAACCAAGACCCCCCCCCCAAATTCATGGTGCCAAAAATTTGAAGAAAAATTGATTTTTTTATGGCCAAAAAGGGAGATTATAGTAAAAATAATTTGAGAAAAACGCTAAAAAAAAAATTTATGGGACCAAAAGTTTGAGGCGAAAAATTATTTCTTATCGTCAAAAAGGGAGATTCTTAGTCAGAAAACCAAGAAAAACACCCCAAAAAATTCATTATTTATTATTTTATTTATTGTTAAGAGGATAAACCCTATACAATTCATGGGGCCATAAGTTATTTTTTGGGTCAAAAAGGGAGATTCACAGCCAAAAACCAAGAAAAAGCGGGGGGGGGGGGGGGAGAAGAAAGATTTCGAGTCAAAAAACCAAGACCCCCCCCCCCCCCCAAAAATTCAAGGTGCCAAAGTTTGAGGAAAAAGTGATTTTTTTCATGGCCAAAAAGGGAGATTATAGTAAAAATAATTGGAGAAAAACGCTAAAAAAAATTGACGGTAACAAAAGTTTGAGGCGGAAAGTTTATTTCTTATCGTCAAAAAGGGAGATTCTTAGTCAGAAAACCAAGAAAAACACCCCAAAAAATTCATGGGGCCATAAGTTATTTTTGGGTCAAAAAGGGAGATTCACAGCCAAAAAACCAAGAAAAAAGCGGGGGGGGGGGGGGAATAATGGGGCCCAAAAGTTCGAGGAAAAAAGGGGTTTTTCTTTTGTTCAAAAAAAGAGATTCTCAGTTGAAAAACCAAGAAAACGCCTAAAAAAAAAAATAATTGGGTCAATTTAAAGGAATAAGGTTTTCAAGAATTATCGAGAAGAAAAATTCTGAGTCAAAAAACCAAGACCCCCCCAAAAAAAAAAATTCATGGAGCCAAAAATTTGAGGAAAAAGTGATTTTTTTTATGGCCAAAAGGGAGATTATAGTAAAAATAATTTGAGAAAAACGCTAAAAAAAAATTTACGCGACCATAAGTTTGAGGCGGAAAGTTATTTCTTATCGTCAAAAAGGGAGATTCTCAGTCAGAAAACCTAGAAAAACACCCCAAAAAATTCATGGGGCCATAAGTTATTTTTTGGGTCAAAAAGGGAGATTCACAGCCAAAAAACCAAGAAAAAAGCGGGCGGAAGGGCAATAATGGGGCCCAAAAGTTCGAGGAAAAAAGGGTTTTTCTTTTGTTCAAAAAAAGAGATTCTCAGTCGAAAAACCAAGAAAAAGCCTCAAAAATTGTAATTTGGGTCAAAATTTCATGGAATAAGGTTTTAAAGAATTATTGAGAAGAAAGATTCCGAGTAAAAAACCAATACCCCCCCCCCCCCCCCCAAGAAAAAAAAAGTCCAAAAGTTTCAGGAAAAGTGATTTTTTTAAAATGGCCAAACAGATTATAGTGAAATAACTTGAGAAAAACGTTTAAAAAAATTTACGGGAACAAAAGTTTGAGGCGAAAAGTTATTTCTTATCGTCGAAAGGGAGATTCTTAGTCAGAATACCAAGAAAAACACCACAAAAAAAAAAAAAAAAAAAAAAAAAAAAAAATTCATGGGGCCAAAATTTATTTTTTTCTGTTATTCTTGAGGGTTTCGGGCTTCTTTTTGGAAAAGTTAGAGTCCTTGACCACTCACCCATGGAGACAACAGGTTTCTTGAAACTGTAAAGGCTTCTCGAAGAAGTCATTGTATTACCCTCACTAGGCGGATTTTTGAGGATGTCAAAAATATTTTTTTTAACTCACAGCCAAAAAACAACCCTCAGAAAAATTTATAAATTTTATTATTTTACAGCTTGATGAACTTGTGATACGCGTTTGTGGTAAGCATATGAGGGAATGCTGCGGCGACGTTCTCGACCATATGAAGCGACCTAATTATGAGGTTTCTCTCTTATTTTATTTTAAAAACTGATTTTTTTTTGTTCTCTAAAGATAGTATTGGGCGATTGTATGAAGTCTTTAGAAGCGATGATCCGTGAAGGTCGAAAATTCGATTACGTTTTCGGCGATTTGACCGACGTTCCAGTTTCAGTAACTCCTCAAAACGAAGACGTCTGGGATTTCAATCATTTGATCATAAAAACGTCAATGCAGATTTTAAAACCTACCGGAAAATACATGACCCATGTATGTTTCAAGAAAAAAAAAAAATAGTAATGACCTTTTTTTAGTGTTGCGGAGTCCGAGTGCTGTAAAACTTTTTGAAGATCAGATTTCGACTTTGGGTAAAAATGTCATGTTTTCAAAAGCGACCTCTTTCATACCGTCCTTTCTCGAAAACTGGCTTTTCTACACAATCTGGCGAGAAGATGAGAAAAATTAATTTAATTTTTTCTTTTTTCCAGCACCTTCCTCTTGTGTTCATTATTTTTAGACATGTACTAGTCGTTCTCAGTATTGTTCTAGTTATCTATTAAATTTTTTATTTCAAAAATACCATTTGTCCTTTATTACAGAAAAAGGGTTGGCATTACTGCTGGGCCCGATTTCCTTTGTTACATAAAATATACCTTGAAGAAAATTCAATCCTCTTTAACAAGGAAATCCGCTAAAAAATAATTAAAATAAAGTAAAATGTTTTATTTTTTTGTTCAAAAATTAAAAAAAGAAGACTTACAATATTAAAACTTCATCAAAATAAAAATTGTTCATTACCTGCAAAACGCACAATATTATTTCAGTCAAAACAACGCTTAAATTTAATACATGTATTTTTTATACACAACTTCTTAATAAATACACAAAAATATATCAAAACTTTAACAATGTGATGTTAGTATTATAAATAATTAAGCCATAATAATCTTTTACATGCAAATTTAAAATGTACAATATTACAAAATTTTAGGCAATTTTTTTTTAAATATATACAAATTAGCAAAAATAAGAAAACAAAAGTTTATAGCGTAAATAAAATATTTGTTTTAAATATTTAAATCTACGTTTTTAACAGTAAATTATTGTACAATTTCTTTTTTTGAATAAATAGAGGCACCGACACATAAGGAGCACCACAGGTAGACAAAAAATTTTGGAATTATGGTTAATATGGAGTTCCAAAAATTTTAAGCTACCTACTGACTTAATACTGAAATTTAAATATTTTATGGCTGTATTTATTTTTAAATATTTGAAAAATTTATACAATATCGATTTTTTGTACAATATCATTATATGATGAGAAGATATTGACGCTGTTAATAATAATTGTAAAATTAAAATTATTCACAGCCTTTTTCTCAGTCCTGAAAAGATTCAGGAGAATAAGGGGATGGGAATGATTGGTTAACGAGAATTTGGAATGCATGGAAAAAGGTTCTGAGCGAAAAAAATGCTTAGGAATATTACTTGGTATTGTCGGGTTTTTTCGCTTTAAGCAATCCCGCGAGGCTACCGGTGTCGAGGGATGAGGTGGACTCTTCGAGGGAGTCTAAATCTAACGCGGATTCGATCATTGTGGTGTCTTGGAGGAGTCGAAGGCGACTCGCGCTTAAAGTAACCACCGAGTTTGAAACATCGCTCATGTCAAGGTCGACATCCGCCCTTGCATTTTTTGTCCGCATAAAATCGTTGGGCTTAAGAACGACTTCGGCCGCTTCGACTATCGGCCTTATTGTACAAGAGTTGTTATCTGTAAGAAAAAGTCAAAATTAAAAAGTCAAATGTGGACAAAATAAAGAAAATCTAAAGATGGCAACTGCAGGTGCAAACTTGAAAAATTATTTTTTAATAGGTTAGCTTGTATAGGCTAATTCATTAAGCAACTTCTACTCAATAAAAGTCAAAATTTTGGACCAAATTTTCAGAAGTTTTCCTGGATCTTCTAGTCAAAAAAACACCTTAAATTGGACTTATGGGCTTTTTTCTCGCTCTTATAGCCTAAAAAACAGCCTTTGACAAGAGTTCAGGCTTTATGGGCTTTTTTCACGCTCTTATAGCCTAAAAAAACAGCCTTTTGACAAGTTTTTTAGGCTTTATGGGCTTTTTTCTCGCTCTTATAGCCTAAAAAAACAGCCTATTGACAAGAGTTCAGGCTTTATGGGCTTTTTTCACGCTCTTATAGCCTAAAAAACAGCCTTTTGACAAGTTTTTTAGGCTTTATGGGCTTTTTTCTTGCTCTTATAGCCTAAAAAACAGCCTTTTGACAAGAGTTAAGGCTTTATGGGCTTTTTTTCGCTCTTCTAGCCTAAAAAACAGCCTTTTGACAAGTTTTTCAGGCTTTATGGGCTTTTTTCGCTCTTCTATCCTAAAAAACAGCCTTTTGACAAGTTTTTTAGGCTTTATGGGCTTTTTTTCTCGCTCTGATAGCCTAAAAAACAGCCTTTTGACAAGTTTTTCAGGCTTTATGGGCTTTTTTTCTCGCTCTTCTAGCCTAAAAAACAGCCTTTTGACAAGTTTTTCAGGCTTTAAGGGCTTTTTTCTCGCTCTTCTAGCCTAAAAAACAGCCTTTTGACAAGTTTTTCAGGCTTTATGGGCTTTTTTCTCGCTCTTCTAGCCTAAAAAACAGCCTTTTGACAAGTTTTTCAGGCTTTATGGGCTTTTTCTCGCTCTTCAAGCCTAAAAAACAGCCTTTTGACAAGTTTTTCAGGCTTTATGGGCTTTTTTCACGCTCTTAAAGCCTAAAAAACAGCCTTTTGACAAGTTTTTCAGACTTTATGGGCTTTTTTCTTGCTCTTCTAGCCTAAAAAACAGCCTATTGACAAGTTTTTCAGACTTTATGGGCTTTTTTCACGCTCTTATAGCCTAAAAAACAGCCTATTGACAAGTTTTTCAGACTTTATGGGCTTTTTTCTCGCTCTTCTAGCCTAAAAAACAGCCTATTGACAAGTTTTTCAGACTTTATGGGCTTTTTTCTCGCTCTTCTAGCCTAAAAAACAGCCTATTGACAAGTTTTTCAGACTTTATGGGCTTTTTTCACGCTCTTATAGCCTAAAACACAGCTTTTGACAAGTTTTTCAGGCTTTATGGGCTTTTTTTCTTAGCCTAAAAAACAGCCTTTTGACAAGTTTTTCAGGCTTTATGGGCTTTTTTCTCGCTCTTCATGCCTAAAAAACAGCCTTTTGACAAGTTTTTCAGGCTTTTTACCCTCCTTGTTTCAGTCTTACCAACATTCAAGACCTCCAAGTCTTTAATAACCTTCTAAAAACACTTTTTTCCCCTTCAAAACAGCTGCCATCTTTAGAAATTTGTGCCAAAACCATGCAGATTTTTTAGCCAAAAACTGCTGAGGGGGTGAAATACAGGGAGACAACAAAATGAATCTCAAAGCCAAGCTTGAAAACACTAAAAAGCCAAGGAAACAAATTTTTAGGTCTTTTCTAAATAAAATGTGTTGGGATAAAATGGTAATAAAGTCTGTGCAGTTAGTTTCTCAAGCAGAAAAACTATCCCTACGGTAAAAATTGCAAAAAAATTTAGCATTGAACATATTTGAATCAATGGTTTTAGTTCAAAACTGTTAATTTAAAAAAAAAGTTTGTTTTTATAACTTACCAATCTGCTTAATAGCCAGATATCGCTCAAAATCAAAAGAAAAAAAAATGTGAGACATTTAGAGAGAGGAAAAAAGGTGGAAATAAAATCTAAATGCCTCGTGATTACACTAATCATTCATAGTCATCATCGCTGCAGGGACTCGGAGGGGAAAGTGTCTCATTGTTTCTGATACCTAAGACATATCTACCGCCGTAAGCGCCAAAATTTGTCATTGAATAGCGATCATGCAAACTTCCCGGCGGGCTGAAACGCCGACCGGTCACATGAACGCGTTCTTGCATCGAATAAAGTTGATCTTTCGCTCTCGGCAACGTGCGATCTACTGGTTTGACGTGTTTATGACGAGCGTGTCGGAGTGGTAAGCTTGAGTAGTAATGATGTGGGGATATAATGTAATGCGGGGCGTAGTACATACCTTGCGGCGGCGTAATCGGCTGGCAGAGTACAGTCTGTGTTATTGGGAGACCTCCCTGGAAGTTCTGCTTCGGTTGAGCCGCCGGCGGTATATTGTCCGGAATATCATTAAATGCCTGCCCATTTACACCAACAGGCTAAAAACAAAATTAAAACATCAAAAACTTAAAAATAAAACCTTCTCTTCTACGAGCAGTGCTTTTAAGGCAAAATCAAGCCAAAATTTCTTTGAAATTTGTATAAAAAACAACCTAAAAGTTTTTTTAAAACACCAAGCAGGGAACGGCTAAGCTGGCTGTAAAGCTAAAAAGAGCGTCAATGCCTGGGGAGGAATGAGGCAAAACTTGACGATTACTTCGAAAACTTTTAAATTAAAATCAACTTATGTGGTCATAAAAAGAAAACTTTTTTCCAAGTTAAAATAGTCACATCTGCCCTTGCGAATTGGTTTTCTAAAACTTTTCTAAAAACTTTTTAATCAAAAAACCCTCATTTCTTAAGGAGGTATGATGGTTTTTAAGGGAGTTGCTTTGCAAATTTTTCGTTGTTAACAACGGTTTTTGGTTTTTCCCTTTTATCTCGGAAACCGTCGCTCAAAACGAAAAAATGTCCTAAGTAAAAGTTGTAGGTATTAAAATTTACTACATAAAATATTTTATAAGTTTTTTCCGTCAGAGCAATACTTTAGGAGATATGGAAGTATTTAAGTTGGTTGCTTTGCAAATTTTTCGTTGTTAACAACGGTTTTCGGTTTTCCCTTTTATCTCGAAACCGTCGCTCAAAACGAAAAAACGTCCTAAGTAAAAGTCGTAGCTACGGAAATTTCCTACAAAAAAGACTTCATTGGTTTTTTTGTCAGAGCAATACTTAAGGAGATATGAGGGTTCTTAAGTGAGTTGCTTTGCAAATTTTTCGTTGTGAGCAACGGTTTTCGGTTTTTCCCTTCTATCTCGGAAACCGTCGCTCAAAACGAAAAAATGTCCTAAGTAAAAGTTGTAGGTACAAAGATTTCCTACAAAAATTTCTTTATTCATTATTTGCGTAAGAGCAATATTTAAGGAGTTATGAGGTTAAAACTAATAATCCTACAGAGCCTGTCTGAAAACTTAAAACCTTCATATCTCCTAAAATATTGCTCTGACGGAAAAAAACAATAAGATATTTTATGTAGTAAATTTCCGTAGCTACAACTTTTAATTAGGACATTTTTTCGTTTTGAGCGACGGTTTCCAAGATAGAAGGGAAAAACCGAAAACGTTGATCACAACGAAATATGTACAAAGCAACCAACTTAAAACCCTCATATCCCCTTAAAAAACTAGTGTTTAAAAAAAACGACAGTAATTAATTTCAAGGATCACTCTGTACCTATAATCTATCATTTCAAGGACAAACGGATTATTTTTTATAATTTTACATATAATTTAAAAGAGTAAAACCAAGGTCCCCCATAAAGCGAAAGCTGCGAGATTATTTCGGTTTACCTCGAAATTTTGAACGGGCATCCGCGGAACGTCCGACTTACAAAAATATTTCAAAGGCGTTTTCTCTTCGTTCTTTCCCACTTTGATATGGGAAGTGTTTAAATCAATCTGCGCAAACGTCTTCAATTTTAAATATTGGGAAAGGGGGTATTAAGCTACTTATGAATAACTGATTCAAAAAGAACTCACTTGATTTGGATTAGGTGGTGGAACTGCTCCGTAAGTTCTACCATTTGTCGTTATCACAAAATCGTTTGTCATCACAGTATCGCCTCTCCCTTCCCAGAGCTGCCTCTCAGCCGCATATTCAGGTGTGACCAACCCTCTCCTATCTACAAAAAAATTTCAAATAACAAACACACAATTTTTTAATTACCGATTAAACTTGGGGGAGAAGGGCCACATAAAATAAAACAACAATTAGAACAAATATCTCCTCGGCTGTAAGGGTTGAACACTTCCGCACCTTGTCTGGATGAAAAGGAACCTTTAATCTATAAAAATTTTTATCAACAAATATTTGTTAAATTTTACATCTTCATTTGTGGTTTTATTTTCAAGCGTTAAATACGTATGGAAACCAGCGAGGCCGACGACGCTCCATAAAGTCATGAAACAAATCATAGCGACTACGATGCTTGCTGGCGATTGCTTAACCGATTCAAAAAAAGGTTTAGTCACTAAAAAAAATTATTAATAAATATTTATGGATAAAAAAACTTACATAACAATAAATGAGCGGTTGCTCCAACAAGAATAAAACACATAAAAAAGCTAACGAGACGATAAACAAGTAAAAATATCTGTAATTGCGTTTTCCGACACAATTACCAACCCATGGGCAATGGTGGTCAAAACGTTCTGAAATAAAAATAATTTTGAATTTTTATTTATTGAAATACTTACCGACGCAATTGTCGCAGACACTGCAGTGCGAGGCTCGAGGGGGTCGGAAAATTTTACAGGTAAAACAATATTTTAATTTGACAGTTTGCCCTCGGACAGTAATCTCTTTCGTTCGTGGAGGTGGTCGGTAAGTAGGAGAATTTGTACCATTTGGAACTTCTAAAAAAATAATTAATAAATTAAAAGGGTAGGAAAATGGATAAAATTTAAAAATTAATATGAGAAACATGAAAACAGAAAAAGAAAACAAAAGAATAAGTCAATGAGTTCGTGAACCTTTGAGACAAAATAATCAATTAGATTGTAAATTTTTAAACGAATCAGAATCAATAAACCACAAAATGACTTAAGTCTAAAAATACCTCAAAACAAAGTTAGATTGCACAATCTTGCAAAAGGCCTTAAAAATGACGGAAATTAGGGTGTTAAGAAAAGACGTAAAAACACCATTTTGGCCTTAAAAATGACAGGAAATTAGGGTGTTAAGAAAAGACGTAAAAACACCATTTTGGCCTTAAAATGACAGGAAATTAGGGCCTTAGAAAAGGACGTAAAAACACCATTTTGGCCTTAAAAATGACAGGAAATTAGGGCCTTAAAAAAGACGTAAAAAAACCATTTTGGCCTTAAAAATGACAGGAAATTAGGGTCTTAAAAAAGGACGTAAAAACACCATTTTGGCCTTAAAAATGACAGGAAATTAGGGCCTTAAAAAAAAGGACGTAAAAACACCATTTTGGCCTTAAAAATGACAGGAAATTAGGCCATAAAAAGACGTAAAAACACCATTTTGGCCTTAAAAATGACAGGAAATTAGGGCCTTAAGAAAGGACGTAAAAACACCATTTTGGCCTTAAAAATGACAGGAAATTAGGGCCTTAAGAAAAGACGTAAAAACACCATTTTGGCCTTAAAAATGACAGGAAATTAGGGTGTTAAGAAAAGACGTAAAAACACCATTTTGGCCTTATAAATGACAGGAAATTAGGGCCTTAGAAAAGACGTAAAACACCATTTTGGCCTTAAAAATGACAGGAAATTAGGGCCTTAAAAAAGGACGTAAAAAACCATTTTGGCCTTAAAAATGATAGGAAATTAGGGTGTTAAGAAAAGACGTAAAAACACCATTTTGCCTTCAAAATGACAAGAAATTAGGGTGTTAAGAAAGACGTAAAAACACCATTTTGGCCTTAAAAATGACAGGAAATTAGGGTCTTAAAAAAGGACGTAAAAACACCATTTTGGCCTTAAAAATGACAGGAAATTAGGGCCTTAAAAAAAGGACGTAAAAACACCATTTTGGCCTTAAAAATGACAGGAAATTAGGCCATAAAAAAGGACGTAAAAACACCATTTTGGCCTTAAAAATGACAGGAAATTAGGGCCTTAAGAAAGGACGTAAAAACACCATTTTGGCCTTAAAAATGGCAGGAAATTAGGGTGTTAAGAAAAGACGTAAAAACACCATTTTGGCCTTAAAAATGACAGGAAATTAGGGCCTTAAGAAAGGACGTAAAAACACCATTTTGGCCTTAAAAATGGCAGGAAATTAGGGCCTTAAAAAAAGGACGTAAAAACACCATTTTGGCCTTAAAAATGACAGGAAATTAGGGCCTTAAGAAAGGACGTAAAAACACCATTTTGGCCTTAAAAATGGCAGGAAATTAGGGCCTTGAGAAAGGACGTAAAAACACCATTTTGGCCTTAAAAATGGCAGGAAATTAGGGCCTTAAGAAAGGACGTAAAAACACCATTTTGGCCTTAAACATGACAGGAAATTAGGGCCTTAAGAAAGGACGTAAAAACACCATTTTGGCCTTAAAAATGGCAGGAAATTAGGGTGTTAAGAAAAGACGTAAAAACACCATTTTGGCCTTAAAAATGATAGGAAATTAGGGCCTTAAGAAAGGACGTAAAAACACCATTTTGGCCTTAAAAATGACAGGAAATTAGGGCCTTAAAAAAAAGGACGTAAAAACACCATTTTGGCCTTAAAAATGACAGGAATTAGGGTCTTAAGAAAAGACGTAAAAACACCATTTTGGCCTTAAAAAGACAGGAAATTAGGGCCTTAAGAAAAGACGTAAAAACACCATTTTGGCCTTAAAAATGACAGGAAATTAGGCCCTTAAGAAAAGACGTAAAAACACCATTTTGGCCTTAAAAATGACAGGAATTAGGGCCTTAAGAAAGACGTAAAAACACCATTTTGGCCTTAAAAATGACAGGTAATTAGGGCCTTAAGAAAACGTACGTAAAAACACCATTTTGGCCTAAGAAACGCCCTAAAATCTGGGAAAATGACAAAAAATTATTTTTTGAAAAAAAAAGTTACATTTTGATTTTTTGCTTAAAACTCACTCAAAAACAATGGAAAACGAAAAAAATTGCCATTAAAGGCCGTAAAATGACAGAAATTCTTAAAAGCGACATAAAATCCAGAAAAAATAGAATGAAATTTTTTTATATGCCTCGAAATTACACACCTTAAAATTAACTTTTTTTTTGCCTCAAAATCACTTTTTTAGCAGAGGAAATGACATAAATGGCAATTTCAGGCAGAAAAACGCCCAAATCTAGCGAAAGAAGGAAATTCTTTCGCCTCAAAATTCCTTTTTTGCTGTAAAAATGGCCATTTTGACCAAAAAACCCCCCAATCAGGAACTAATTTAAGAATTTAACCCAGGAGAATTTGGAAACTCAAAAATTTGAGTATGACTCAATTTTCAATAGCCTTTTGTTTAGTAAGAGAAAAGAAGTTTTTATCTTTAATTAAACAATGAGCGACCTAATGCTGAATGATAACATGGAGATAAACAAGTTAAATCTTAAGTCAACGATAACCAATCTAAAGAATTTACAACCTTGTGACTTGAAAATTGTCAAGATTTCAGAAATCTTAGTGAGGGAACCTCTAAAAGAGAGAAAAAATTGATTAGTTGTCGGTACTTAAATATTTATGAGAAAGAACATCCGATTGACGTGAAAAACAATTTGAAATGATAAGAAATTCAGGGTCAAGGATAAAATTAGGCAAGAGAAAACAATAGAGTACCGATCTGCTTTTCAATATAAGCGGCTTCATCTGGGTCGCTCTGGGGATGACCCCGGGATCGCTGAAGCTCGTCCGAAGCAGCGAAGACATGACGAAAAGGAATAAGACAGCAGCGACAACTGGGATCGCTGGCGATATCCTCTCAGCAAGGAAGGGACAGCTAAAATTTGAATTAGGAAAACGTTTTTTTGATTCTGTCTTACTCGAATATGAAGAATAATGTGCAGGTGGTCACGATGAGAAAGACTGTGGTGAAGAAGACGTTTGTCTGTGGGGCCATTATAATCCTTCCATCGCAGTAGAATTTGTTCCTCCCAGGGAACATCTCCCATTTTCTCGTCACCTTCGTCATCTTTTGCTCTTTCTTCCCTTGTTGGGGGTCCGAATTCCCATCTGGGACCTCGACGTTTACGGGAACGTAAACTGTGTCAGCTGAAACCATGAAGGGGACCACCAAAACGCATTTTTTCAATAACCCTTTTGAAACCTTTTAAGAGAGAACCCAAAGGTCAAATCGAAAAGAATTAATTTTTTGATGGGGGAAAAAAATGTTTTTGATGTTTACTAACTTATCAACCCGCCCAAAACGTCATCCCGGACGGTCGCGAAACTCACGAATGAAAGGCCGCAAGGGGCGAACCTACTCGCGATTGTAAGATTCTAGAAGATGTACATTCACGTCTGCGGAGTAGAAAGTCCTTGTCAAAAAAACACTTGAATCGATAGAAAGATCGATTTCATTAATATCGAGATGGCGTCACCATGGCAACACCAACACCAAGGGTTGGCACCACTCAACTGAAACCTCGTAATCACGAACAAGCAAATTCGATTGTTTTCAAAATCACTCGATTGTTATATCCGAGTAATCACTCGAAAAACTGAAAATCGGTTGGCTACTACATTATCTATTATATGGCTATCTATGGCATATATTATCTATGGCACTATGGCATATTGGTTGGCATCTATCACCAATTGAACGAACAACCGGTTAGTTTTCACTCGGTTATTTCCATCCCATTCTTCCAAGGAGGTTCTTCCATCCTCAGCATTCTGCATTGCTGCAATCAAATCGTTACGAAAAGAAACCTAACATTAACCTTCATGTTAAAACTTTTTAAAAATATATTTTGAACAATTTTTTTTTCAATAATTTGCATGTTTTTAATTATTTTATTTCACTAGTCAAAAAATGTCTGTTGGTTCCCAAGAATTGGATAAAAGTAAAGTTTTTAATTCAAATGTTTCAACCTCAGGGAGTTTAGATAAGGCTGATGTCAACTACCGATTTAAAGGTTTGTTCTAGCCTTTCTAATTGAAAAAAAAGCCAAAATTTACGATATTTTGAACGTGATAATTTTTTTCACAGCGGGGCTGTTTTGGCATCGGTCTCTGGACTTTCGGCTCTTTTCGGCTTCGGAATGACACTTGCAGCAGCCAAAAAGAGGGATCCGAGGATGTTTGAAAAAGGAGTCGAGATCACCAAAGGATTAGAAGAAACTGGAGCCGAATTGGCCCTTCGAGCTCTTAAATGGGAACCTTCTACTCAATCTCTGGAACTTCACTTTTATGCTTCTCTATCTGGAAGCTATCTGGCGCCAAAACTGTAACTATTCATATCTTCTTTAATTTTTAGGTAGATTTCTTTTCTTCAAAAATCTACCTATGTAATGTACCAAGTAGTCGCAGATTCAAAAAATTTTCTATACGTTTTTCGTTTCATACCTCCTGGACCCCAAAACCATCCTCAGTTGAAAAGTTTATATATATATATATATATATAGCACGATAACTGGAGCAATTTTAATGTGAGGGTGACGATATCCGGTATTTAGAGCTTTTATCTTAATAGCTCGGACGAGTTCGTTAATGGCTGAAATCGGACCAGCGATTCACCTACTTTACTTAGGGCTTAAAAGACAAAATTGGCATTTTCTATTGAAATCCTAGTCCTTTTGCAAAAAAAACTTTAAGACCTCTGCGAGGGCGTGTAAAAAATTAATTAAAGCAGGTTTGGACGAGCCAGGCGCAAAATATTGAACTAGCTAAACTTTAAAAAAAATTTGAATTTATACCGGGAAATTATTAAATATTTTATTAATAAAATTATCAGATGTTTTTCTAGGGGCTCAGTGGCGCAATTTTTCTTATATCATCATTTTTATAACATATTATATATTTTGTGTTATACATATTAATTTTAATCATGAAAAGAAATCTACCTTTTAGTCCCTGCTACCGCAGGGTCATTATTTTAATTGACTTATTTTAGATGGAGGAATTCAGGATGAAAGTTGGAAGTATTTTGCCGAGGATACCGAAAAACGAAAAACCCATTGGAAGGACAGAATTCGCTGGACTGACAGATCTTCTTACTTATATTTCAGGACCCTATCAAAATGATGTTAATAAATCAAAAGAGAGATAATTTAATTTTAATTTTTGTAGAATATCTAGTTTGTTAATGGCTGTGATTTCCAATAAACGTAAGAAATTTCATTCGTTAGATTTAAAAATGCCCTTTACTTGTAAAAATTACGTCAAAAGATTTTTTTTCTTTCCTTTAAAGTGAGAGAAAAAAAATGGTGGTAAATGATGTAAATTGTCCGAAAAACGTCCTGAAATCCAAGAAACCACCTTTTTTCCTAAATTTCCAGGCACTTTTTTTTTTATAAAAGCTCCGTTAACTTCCCCTCCCTTATACTTTCCCCTTCGCTATACTTCCACCTCCGTTATTCTCCCCTCCCTATACTCCCCTCCCTTATACTTCCCCCTCCCTTATACTCCCCCTCCCTTATACTCCCCCTCCCTTATACTTCCCCCTCCGTTATACTACACCTCCGTTGTACTTCCCCTCAGCTATAATTCTGAAGAAACTGGAGCCGAATTGGCCCTTCGAGCCCTTAAATGGGGAACCATCTACTCAATCTCTGGAACTTCACTTCTATGCTTCTCTATCTGGAAGCTATATGGAGCCAAAACTGTAACTATTCATATCTTCTTTAATTTTTTAATTGACTTATTTTAGATGGAGGAATTCAGGATGAAAGTTGGAAGTATTTTGCCGAGGATACCGAAAAACGAAAAACCCATTGGAAGGACAGAATTCGCTGGACTGACAGATCTTCTTACTTATATTTCAGGACCCTATCAAAATGATGTTAATAAATCAAAAGAGAGATAATTTAATTTTAATTTTTGTAGAATATCTAGTTTGTTAATGGCGTGATTTCCAATAAACATAAGAAATTTCATTGGTTATATTAAAAACGCCCTTTACTTGTAATAATTACGTCACAAGATTTTTTTCTTTCTTTCCTTTAAAATGAGAAAAAAAAATGGTGGTAAATGATGTAAAATGTCCGAAAAAACGTCCTGAAATCCAAGAAACCACCTTTTCTCTATATTTCCAAACACTTTTATTGTAAAAGCTCTGTTATACTTCCCCTCCCTTATACTTCCCCCTCCGTTATACTCCACCTCCTTTGTACTCCCCCTCCATTATACTTCCCCTCTTAATAATTCCCCTCTCTTATACTCCTCCTCCGTTATACTTCCCCCTCTTATATTTTACTTCTCTAAGTAAGTTTTCGTTGGAAGCAATCGTTGGGTACAATCTTGACTCCAGTATTCTAGAGTCCAGATTAAAAAATAAGGGACAGTTTTAAACTATGTATATTATAAAAACTTTATATTTCCCTCTATATATTCACTCTATATTTCCAGGCACTTTTATTGTAAAAGCTCCGTTATACTCCCCCCCTTATACTTCCCCCTTATACTTCCCCCTCCGTTATACTTCCCCCTCTTATATTTTTACTTCTCTAAGTAAGTTTTCGTTGGAAGCAATCGTTGGGTACAATCTTGACTCCAGTATTTTAGAGTCCAGATTAAAAATAAGAGACAGTTTTAAACTTTGTATATTATAAAAACTCTATATTTCCCTCTATGTATTCACTCTATATTCCAGGCACTTTTATTGTAAAAGCTCCGTTATACTCCCCCTCCCTTATACTTCCCCCTCCGTTGTACTCCCCCTCCGTTATACTTCCCCCTCTTATATTTTTACTTCTCTAAGTAAGTTTTCGTTGGAAGCAATCGTTGGGTACAATCTTGACTCCAGTATTTTAGAGTCCAGATTAAAAAATAAGAGACAGTATTAAACTTTGTATATTATAAAAACTCTATATTTCCCTCTATATATTCACTCTATATTTCCAGGCACTTTTATTGTAAAAGCTCCGTTATACTCCCCCTCCCTTATACTTCCCCCTCCGTTATACTCCCCCTCCCTTATACCCACCCTTATACTTCTGTACTTCCCCTCCGTTATTATACTTCCCCTCAGTTGTACTTCCCCTCTTTAATAATTCCACCTCCTTTATACTTCCCCCTCCGCTATACTTCCCCCTCTTATATTTTTACTTCTTTAAGGAAGTTTCGTTGGAAGCAATCGTTGGGTACAATCTTGACTCCAGTATTCTAAAGTCTAGATTAAAAAAAAAGACAGTTTTAAACTTTGTATATTATAAAAACGAAACAATATATTATTTTATAATATTATAATAATTTAGACACACAGATAGCCATTTTCTAGTGTAATGGCTGATGAATTGACTAATCTATGCTCATTTTGATTGACTGCCCATCATAAATAAAAAAGAAAATTTATTTACAAATAAATATTTCTTAAATAATTGTCTATCGGCTAAGTGAGATTATTCTCAACTACTTGGTTCTTTGAAAATTACGATGGCATATTTGGTGAAAAGGTTTCGGAAGGCGTCCTTTGCCTGATGGGACATGCTCCTGGCCAGGCTCGGACAGGACTCGGCAGATCAAGTACTCCTCGAGGTAACGCCTCCACTGAAAGACTCACTCCTGTTTCGTTTATACCGTTCGACTTTTGCCTCCTTTGTGCCGCCATTGATGCTCTCAATGTTTTTCGCTTCTAAAAAAATGATTAAAAAGAAAATATATTTTTAAATTTTTACTTCGATAACGCCTCTCCATTTATCAGCAGCATGTCGAGCAAGTTCCATTCTCTTCTGTTTTTTAATTTGGTGTTTTTTATAAGCCATTTCGATTATAATGAGGCCAATACCGCCCAATATTCCTACTCCAACTAATATAAATACGCCGGCCATATTTTTAAGCCCTAGAGTATTCGGTGTTTTCTCATATTGCTCGCATTGCTGAAGGTTCCCTTGAAGGATCCATTTATTGTCCAAACTTTCCATAAATCCACCTTTTAATCATTTTAATATTAAAAAAAGACATTAAAAAAGTTTCTTTTTACTTTCATGAAAATCTAAAATCGCCAATGTCACAGAATCTGCCCAAGGTGAGCCTTTTTGAAGGCCAATTCCGTAGCCGCTTCTGCCAAAAAGTTCTCCTGCGGTTACAAGCTCGCAGTCTTGCGCTGCTTCAAAATCTAAACGGAACTGTCCCATATAAACGCCATCAGTTTCCTAAAAGAAATAATGTGAGATAATACGTTTTAGATTGAATTTACCCAATTTTGACATCATGAATGGCTTCTTCTGCGGTATTATAGTTATTAGCTTCCATCGTCCTGTACATATTGACAATTCGACTTGTCTTCTAAAATACATATCGACCGCAGAACCTTTGACTGTGGCACAAGTTAAATTTTCCATTGTATTTCTTAACTAAAAATAAATAAATAGTTTGTGGGTTCAACAATAAAGACATACGCGAGCATCGTTTATGCCAGAGAGTTTAGTTTTAGGTCTTTCCAAGACAAGGAAGGCAGCCAAGTTGGCAGTATATGAGGCTACGATTATCATAGCGAAACCTGCCCAGACCATACCAAGAACTCTAGCTGAAAAACTCCTTGGTGTACCTAATAAAAAAAGTTAATAAAAATCAAATAGATAGAACTTCCACCTTCGCCGATGCCGCTGTTCAAAAGGACACCCCATGCGAACCAAATGGCGCTTGAAAGATTCAGAGCGTCTTCTTCTGTACCATCCGTGTTGGCCAATTTGAACCTTCCGAATGGCGAAAAACGGTCCAGAAGATACAAAACTAAAGCGACGACATGAACAGAGACCATAACAAGAATCCATAATGTGTTGGAAAATGGTTGCAAAAATGATACCAAAGTTGACGAACGAGAAGGCTACAAATATTTATAGGTTAAAAGAAATAGGTTAAATATGTTTTACTTTTTTCTCCAAAATTGTTATCCCTTGATATTTAAATGGTTTACTAAATTCAATAAATTCAGCTCTTTCAGGATTTATTGTCAAAGGTGCAACAATCATGTCGGCCCTTTCGGAAACCAGTTCTCCAATCAGTCCAGTCCATTCTTTTTTTCCAGCTAAAAAGAGGGAAATTTAATTTATGAAATTATTTATGGTTTAAATTACAATTTTTAATCAAGTAGTTGCCAAATTGTCCATCTGGAGATAAAGCAAGATCGAATGTAAAGTTTATTGTCCGTGCCAGTTCTTTCAGTAAGTCTAAACAGAATCCTTTACAGCAGTATAATTGAGTATCTAAAAACATAATAAGATAAAGAATAATTACAAAATACTGTTTACCTTCATGATTTGTGGCGTTGAAATGAGGGCAGAGAATCTCATCCGGATTGCAGGTTGCTTCATCAGCTTTTAAGGCGCGGACGTACACAAAAGGCTTTTCTTCGATTGTCAAAACTTTAAGATGTGTCGGTAAAATAAACCCTTCAGGTTTACTCCTCGCCCGACCTGGCCAGACTATATTATTATCGTCAATTTTCAATCTCATCCTATCTTGTTCCTAAAATAAATAAATAAAAAGAAATATCAACAAAATCAAAATATTTACGCTATTATAAAGAAAATGTCCGACAGCGGCATGCTGATTTGGTGCTTGAACATTCACCACATCATATTCAGCATTTATTCTATCACCATTGTCATCAAAAGCGACTTTTCCTGTCGCCCCAGTTAATAAAACTTGTTTCCTTATAAATCTAAAAAATAAAAATAAATAAATTTAAAATTATCTAAAGATAGTACATACTCAAATAATGTTTTTCCTGTTTCCCATATCGAGCCTGAGTTATCACAGTCTTTGGGAGCTTCGGTTATGTTTCTCGTTTGGTTCATATCTCTTAAGGCTGAAGCTAGAACATAACTAAAAAGGAAAATAGATTTATTTTTATTTTAAACTTACATGCTGTCTTGTATGTGGGCTTTTTCGTTTGTGGCATGGACCAGTTTTAAGCCAAGGGTGCCCACAGGGACGTTTCTTGTCTCCAGGACTTGTTCTGTCACTATCCAAACATAACCTCCTTCCGTCATATTTAAATTGGAAGCATCTCGAAATATCGTGTGAGCATCTCGTTTGCTGAAGGCAAAATTTAAGATATTTATGATTTTTATGATTTACCTGGCGTAAAGCAGATAGACCCGAGCTTGAGCATATTTCATTTCTAAAAGATGTGATGTGAAGTTGTCCAAACCTGGCTCAAATTCAATCACAGATTCAACCTGAACTTTTATTTCTGCATCATCTTCATGACTCTGCGATGTTGTCTGAAATCTTCCAAGTATCGCTCTCCCATCTGTGTCCGAACTATGTATAAAGATAATTTTCATATAATTAAAATGTTTAAGTAGCTCAACCCAGACGTCAGCCTGATGTGAATATGGAGGAACTGTCCTTAAAAAAGATACGTGAATATTCTAAAAAAAATTAAAACATAATTTAAAACTTAAGAACATATACTTTATCAGAAAATGCAGAATCTCTGGACGATATACCGATGACAGGGATATGGTAGAAGCCGCTGGTGTAAGAAACAGCAGCTGGAGATAAATCTCCAGTCAAAGGATGTGATACAACAACTGCATAAACCCGATTTGCTATCAGCGACTTGCATACATTGATTGCTGTTCGAATCGGATTAGCATCTATCAAAATAGCAGTCGCATAATAAGTAACTCCTCTTGGAACATATGTACTATCGAAGTTTAAATGCTAAATAAAAAAAATTAATTAATTACTTAAAAAAAGTAAAACTTACAGCAATCGTTTCCTGAAAGTGAATATTACTATCGTTGTTACTCAAGACACCACCGACGTTGAAATAAGTCGGATTCATCGCCTTTACAGCGGTCCAGAATAAACCCAATATTAAAACATTCATTTTCATTTTTTAATTTTAAAACCTTCTAAACATTTTAAGGATTATTTGAAGTTTTTTATTAGTTTATAAAGGAGGAACATAATGGGCGAAGATGCTGGAGCTAAAATGGAAGAAGGGGAGGGACCTTTTGAGTTGCCTAGTTACCAGCTTCACCCAAATATTGATCACCTCTGGACCTTACTGACCTACATACTGCGAATTTTATTGTTAATAAACATTAATTAGGTAACAATAATATTGCCTTATTTAACAAAAATAGACATCTTAAAAAAAAATCTTAATAAGAATAAAATTGTTTTAAAAATAATGATCAATATTAAATTAGAATTACTGCTTAAAATAAAAACTACCAGGAAAGGAAGACCTTTCCCCAAGAGATTAAAATAACTTTTCTTTGAGTTTAAAATAACTACTTAAAATTAATAAACGTTCTTAAAACTGGGGTTTTGATTGAAGATGGAAGAGCCGCCGATTGGTCATCCTAAAGATCTTGTGGTTAAAAAAAATGGCGGGAAACTAGGTTTCATTTTGTTTATTTTTGTTAGTTTTTGAACTTGACCGAATTTTAATTATTTAGTTATTTTAATTCGCTTCAATTGGTGCAATCTTCACCTTCCGCCCAAAACTCCTTATAATAAAGTACTGGTTTGAAGAGCTTCCAACGAAAACTTCCTTAAAGAGAAGCAACAATATAGGAGGGGGAAGTATACGGAGGGGGAAGTATAAGGGAACGAAGTATAACGAAGGGCGAAGTATAAGGGAGGGGAAGTATAACGGAGGCGGAAGTTTTTTATTTTCGAAAAATTTTCTAAGTTTATTTTTTCGAAAAATTGTCTAAGTTTTTTTTTCGAAAAATTAAGTTTTTTAATTTTCCGAGTTTTTTGTTTTTCGAAAAATTTTCCGAGTTTTTTTTTCGAAAATTTTTCTTTTTTTTGAAAAATTTTCCGAGTTTTTTGTTTTTGCGAAAAATTTTCCGAGGTTCTTTTTTTTCGAAAATTTTTTGTGTGAAGGTAGAAATAATGGCCTCTGGCCTACGGATGTGCCTCTCGTAATGGGTAGAAGTATGAAATTTCTCCCTACTAAAAAAATAATAATTAAAAAGTGGCAATTTTTTTTACACCAAAAATTCGTTTTTTCTTCACCGGCTAAAGAAATTTGTGTGAAAATTTGGTGAAAATCGGATGAAAACTGTGGTCGTAAAGTGTTCCGGAAAAAATGCTACGGACGGACGGCCGGCGGGCCGGCACCACAGTCAAAGTTGAGATCGGTAAAGATCAATATTCGAATTGACTTTACGGGATACCCCCAAAAACCCGACGTTGAGGGTATCACAATAACTTCTTTAAGGAAGTTAATAAAAATTTCGACTAAAAATTGATAGTAGGGAGAAATTTGAGCTGTTCACGCCCGTTCCGAATGGCCTGGATGGGCGAAGACTTTCCGAAAAAGAAATACAATGGTTGCATCGTCCCCGTGATTGATTATTATTTTGCGAGTTGTTCTTGTATAATAAGAGTTGCGGAGGCCTGGTGGGCGTTGGAGTGAGACGATCTTGCCACATTTTCAGTTGCGACAAGAAATGAGCCGGACAGAATTATTTTTTTAAACCTATTTCTTCGGCCCCTTTCGGCTCTTTGGCCGAAACCTATTTTGCTCTTATTACACAATAGCAAAACAATTATTGCACACTAAAAAAAATTAAAAACTATTGGCGAGGGGCAAACTATGTAGGTCTTTTTCTTTTTTAGTTTAAAAAGCAAGTTAATGTCATGTTGGCATTTATAATAATAATAATAATAATAATTTATTTGCCAATTTGCCATGAGCATAAAGCTCTTTACAGCAAGTTAGATTTACAAGATTTACAAGGTTAATTTACAAGTTTACAAGGTTAATTAGTTTACAAGTTACAAGTTAGATTAAATAAAAAGTTAAATTTACAAGTTTACAAGGTTAATTTACAAGTTTACAAGGTTAATTTACAAGTTTACAAGGTTAATTTACAAGTTTACAAGGTTAATTTACAAGTTTACAAGGTTAATTTACAAGTTTACAAGGTTAATTTACAAGTTTACAAGGTTAATTTACAAGTTTACAAGGTTAATTTACAAGTTTACAAGGTTAATTTACAAGTACTAAGCATTATTAGGATCGAATCAAGTGGTCTCGGGGCCCAAAAAAAGTTGACTTTTTTTTCATTTTTCAAGAATTTAGGTGAAAGAATGTTTTCATAAACGACTCAGTTTTGAAGTTTCGACCATTCGGCCTCACGGGTGAATTCATAGAGTAAACGAGCTAATAAGTAGATCAGATGTGGTGTTACGCCCCGATAGATTTAACAGTCCCGGCGTTTTAAAAGAAAAAAAAGAAAAGAAAAAAGTGGGGTTTCTGGAAAAATCTCCCTCCCTCACAATATATAAAACAGGCGAAAAGTTACATTTTTATCATTTTCCAATAGGCCAAAAGGACAAAATGAACCAGGTGAGCCATATTTAAGAAAACTATTTTAACCACCCTAATTTTTAGGTAATTTGCGCTGCGTTGCTCTGTTTTGTTGCTTTAGTAACATCATTCCCACAGCACGCTGATCACCACCATCATGGACACGTGGATGTAGATTACCACGTAAGCAGTTTTACCATAAATTCGCAAAATTTGATTTTTTTTTAAGGCTCCAGCCCATTATAAATTTGACTATTCCGTCCATGATCCGCACACTGGGGACGTTAAATCGCAGTGGGAACACCGCGACGGAGACGCCGTTAAGGGTTCGTATACGATTCACGACCCAGACGGTTCGCTAAGGACTGTGGAATATCATGCAGACAAACACAACGGTTTTAATGCAGTCGTCAAAAAACACGGCCACTCACATCACCCCCACGTCTACGGCCATAAAGACTCAGCCTGATCTCCTTTATAAATAAGCACCTGTTGAAACATGTTGTTAAATATAAATTTTAAAAAAAGTAAGGTCTATTTTTTTCAAAAATCATAGGTAGCGATGTAGCATTATGTTAAAAATGTCGAAAATCAAAAAATTTTCATTGAAAAGTTAAAAAAGTGAAGGGAACTGATTAGCAGCGGATTTTCCTAAGATCCCTTCTAATACGTAAAGAGGCTACCTTCTACCTTCTAATCCTTTATAATTGTCCATTCTCTGGTGAAGGTACACAAAAGTGGGGGCTTCAGGAAAACCCTAGTTCTTCGCCCCTCTTCCGCAATATATAAGACCAGCGGAAAATCATTTTCATCATTTCCCCAGCCCTAAGGACAAAATGAACCAAGTGACTTTCGTTGCGTTCCTCTGCATTGTTGCTTTGGCAACTGCACTCCCGCAGTACGGCTATTTCCACCATCACCACCACCACCACCATCATCATCATGGGCATGATCATGTAAGTAACAAATCTTTAGCATAAGTTTCTTTTTTAATTCATTGCTTTTTAAGGGTGAAATTCCGACTCGCATTCAGGCCATTCGCACTCAGGGGACTCAAAATCGGGCAAAGGCTCAGATAAAGATGATGCCCGTTGAGCCTCCTAGCTGAGACTGCATGATCTTTGTAAATAAACACCTGTTAAATTAAAATGTCAAATATAAATTTTAAAAAACATAAGGTTATTATTTAAAAAATCATTAAGTATAAATCCAGGCACGTCGCTTAAAGTTTGAAAATAAGCAGCGATGTGGAATAATAGTCCATTGGAAAATCCTGGAATGGATAATCGGGAGAGATCTCGATATGGAAAACCAGAAGAAAGGATGGATCGGTCTGCAAGAGGGTATATGGCTCTGGAGTCTGCAACGAAAGAGGAATGACTGCAGGTGGAGGAAATCGCGGTTGTTCGTTCATGGAATCACCGAACAGCTATCCCGGTGGAATGCAAAGGCAGGATGGAGGTAGGAATATGCAGTACCCGAATATGCCTCACGTTCATAATCTGTACCCAAACAATCCTGCGCGAATGAACGCACCTTCTTCTGGAGCTTCAAGCCCTCAAATGGGCTTTCAAGACAGCTGGAAATCACGTCCTGATATCGAAATGCCAAATTGCCCGAAGGTTTCATGATAGGGCCTGTCGGCGGGCCGCAAAGTAGTCGTTCTCAAGGAGTCTTCCAGGATCCTGGACCACCAAGAGGGATTTATCCTTTGAGGCCATACCCGAACGTCGGGCCTTATGGACCATGCTGCCGCCTACGGGAGATCCATACGGCCCACGTCAAGGCCTACCACCAATGGGAGACCCGTACGGCCCCGCCCTGCTTTTCCTCCTTCTGGGTTCCCTTCAAACCTTCCTCCTGCTTCCCAACCCCAATATCCTGGACAACCTGGAAATATTAATCCCAGACCTCCTCGCCCCGGTTTCCCCGATCAGCCTAGGTTTTATTGAACACGGATGACAACGCTGACGGCTACAAACCATAGAAGAGGCAAAAATAAAAAATTCAAACAGATGGTTTTTTTAAATTCATGTAGGTACACAAAGTCGAAAATTGGGGCTTAAAATATCAAAAGCCAATGGGAGATAAACATTTAAAAAGAACAGACGCTGGCAGTGCGGAAATGCAACAGAAACCCTTAGGAACAAAAGATTCATCTGGAAGAACTATTGAAGTTTGTAAGGATGTAGCAGCACCAGCAAGCTCCCAAGGTAGAAATGAAGCTCCCGGATGCAAATATATGGGAGTGCCTTTTTACCCAATGTTTGTTGCCAACATCCCTAAAGAAGAACCAAAGAAAGAGGACAAAGGAGTAAATAAGACGCTAAAAAATTAAATCCCGACACTCCAAGCGAACAAAACGCTCCCAGCCAAAAAGGTTCTTCAACCCATGAAAAGGTTAGATCTGGTCTTTAGTCCTCGACGGGGGAGAGGAGTGCTCTCGTCGTGACTATGAGACCCCTGAATATGGCATAGCTGGTCGAAAAGGCTGTGCCTTACCGCCCAAAACGCACATTCCTGGGGGTTTTTCATGGAATTCGTCACTGCCTCTACCTAATCCGCCGAACCCTGATGGAACAGCTGACACGCCTGCGGAGGTTGATCCAAACCAACCTCCGCCAGTTGACCCCACATCTCAGGCGGAATTTCGTACATCTGTCGGATCCCCTCAAAATCTACCTTCTCAACCAGATCCTCACTCAAATTCCGACAACCCTAAAAAGGATAAAAAATAAATTTAAAAAAATCATTTACATTTTAATTTATATTGCGTCTTATATTCCGCAAAATTGATTTTATTATCAAACAATTAACCAATCAATAGAGGAAGAAATGACTGTGATAACGGGTATCTCACGACGCGTTTCGGCTTCAGCTACCTCTATCACTTAAATCCGAGAGATTTAGTGCAAACAGCGGGAAGCCGGAACAAACCTGAGATAGGTTCATAGTGAAAAGATAAATGATTGTGATAAGGGAATAGCTCACCTGACGAGGCTTTTTAAGCCGAAACGCGTCGTGAGATACCCCTTATCACAGTCATTTCTTCCTCTATTATTGGTTAATTGTTTGATAATAAAATCAATCCTTTGCGAAATATAAGACGCAATATAAATTAAAATGTAAATGTAAAGTAATGCCATGGCAGCAAATCTGCATAAAAATTAAAAACCAACAATGAGGTGGTGAGTGGCTCTATCTCTTGGAGAACGGTGGCGGCGGTGAGCTTTAGGGAGACGGTTTGTTTCCGGCTTCCCGCTTATTCCTCTAAATCTCTCGGAGATAGGTTCACAGTGAAAAGATAAAATGAACGCGATAGAGGGAATAGCTCACCTGACGAGGCTTTGTAAGCCGAAACGAGTCGTGAGATACCCGTTATCACAGTCATTCTTGGTTAATTGTTTGATAATAAAAAATCATATTTATTTTTTTTCATTTACTTAAATTTCAAGCATTTTTCCCTTGGTAACTACAATTTCCTTTCCGGACGATGGAAGATGGTTTTGGATATAAAGTCACTGATGGTACGGAAGAAGGGAGGCCCTCTCTGTGTATCTCTGTTCCCGGTATGAAGTATCCATTGAGGATCATTTTACCGCCACGAAATGCTTGGAAGGTGAGCTGATGGACGCCACAGGCTGCACTTCAATCGACGTCCCTGGTACAAGCTACGATCCTCCGCTTTGTGAAGATCTATGCGGTCAAGAACCTTCTAGTTCAATGTGCGTCGTGGCTCGTTCTGACGAAGACTTACATTTTAACGAAGTTCGCCATGGTGTCGTATGTAGCGGTCAAAATCCGCGAGAAAACCGCCGCCGAACTGTTCAAGGAGTAACTTCGCGTTCACGTGGAAAAGATGGAAGACCGGATGCTAAAGAAAACCGAAGTTCTGCATCTCCGAACAGAAATTTAACGAAAAACAGAAATTCTAGATCCCCGTCGCCACCAAAAAATATTCAAAAACAAAAGATTGGAACGAACTGTCGCTTAGTCTGTGATCTCGATGAAAGCTCAATTGCATTGCCTATGAGAGCCCGAAATGGTAAACCGAGACGTGAAACTGTTTGTAACACAAGAAACGTATCTATGAAGAAATCCATTAGTCCTGAAGCTGCCCACGTTACAACAGAAGCACGCGGTTTTCTAAACGTCTGCAGTCAAACTGATGCTTTAGGTTCACCTCGTGCCAGACTATGCGATGATAATCGTTTAATGAATATGTTGATTCCGACAAAAAATCTGGTAAAGAAAGACCGTTATGATGACTGTTGCGTTCTTAAGGAAAAATTTGACAGCATTCAAGTTCTCGCTCAGGCCGTCTACAATGCCAACTGTAGAAATACGACAGTTTCCAGACTAATCGAGCATCGCGAATCCGGAAATCAAACGGACAAAGTCATCGACAAACGTGGTATGTCCGTTCAAACGGACAAAAAACCGGTTGACCCTGCTCTTAAAGAGATGTCGACGGAAATATCGAATATGAACTACCCAAAGAAACATGTTGAGACTGAGAAACCTGAAGAAATGACCGACCGAATAAAGCGCAGTTCGATTGATAAGGAAGTTGGGACGGCGGAACCAGAAAAAGCGGAACGTGGTGGTTCTGTTGATAAGCAAGTCGAGACGGAGAAGCCTGAAGATGAGGGAAATAAGACGGCTGAAAAAAAGAAGTTTCAATATGGTTCCAAAGCAAGTTTCATGTTGGTAGATGACTCTCTTCCACAACTAAAAACTCTTAAAGAAAGTAACCAAAATTAAAAGTAGCTCTCTTGTCAACTCCCAGAAGGCCGAAATCTCTTCCCCACAAGACATCGATCGCATTCCGGAAGAACCAGTAAAAGTTTCATCCCCAATAGCCTCCGAAGAAAAGCCACTTGTTCCGACAAACGCCGAAGAACCTAAAGAAATCTCTTCGATCCCAGTTGCCTCCGAAGAACTTCCTTCAGCTCGGCCTGATACTGCTCCTGTACGCCACATCTGTGAATACTGTAAATCTATTAAGTGCATTTGTGTACCTGTCGAAGAAGAAGCGAAGCCTGAAGAGAAAAAACTTAAATTCGACGAGGAACCAAAATCGGAAGAGAAAAATTTGAACGAAGAGAAGACACCGAAGAAACCAATCATTCGCATCCCTTCTGAAGGAACTTTAGCTCCTCAAGTACCTGTAGAAGAACCAACAGGAAATCAGGCAGTGGACTGGCGAAAGGAAAGCCGACCAATTGATTATTCACCAGAAAAATCCTTACCGCCTGCTCAGAATCTCGAAGTAGAAGAAAATCCAGTTCTCAAGGAAGCCTCTCCGGTGATATCAAAAGCCAAAGAGCCTAGCGCAACTGAAAACCTAAGTAAGCCCGAGCCTGCAATCGAAGAGAATCAAAATCTTCAAATGCCGTCAGAAAAATCAATTCGAAAAGTAAATATCGCTCCGACAGAACTTGAAGAAAAAGAACCCGACGACGATAAATCGAAACATGTCCGTGACATGAACATTTTGGGACTAAGTCTAGGAGAATCGGACCAAAACATGAAAGAAAAGATGGAAAGCAAGGATGAACCGAGTTTGCCAAACGTCACATCAGAACCAACTAAGCCCGAAATGTCAAAAGTGACTGAACCTCTTGATACGAAAAACGTCGAACCAAAAAAGGGACGAAATATAGACTCATTCAATATTTCGTATGAACCCAATTGTCCAGTATTTGACCGCTATTCTGAAAGACGTGCGAGAGGCGTTAGAGCTTATTCTCCGGACGTCTACGAATACTGTTTTAATGAACGCCCGCAGTCGATGGATTCTATTGACGCTGCGCGAGCCTCCTGTGCGGTTAATCGAAGCCGAAGGCGTGAAGAATGCGATGAAAGAGTTACCGTCTACGTCCCTGATGACGTAACTTTGTTCACCACGCTATGTCCCTTCGGAAGACGACCGCGCGCAGTATTTCTTCGTTCCATCAACATCCAATAAAGGAACATCTCAAAACCCGAAATGCGAAGAAAACAACTCAAAAGCCGAGAATCTAGCCGACCAATCTAGGAGTGTCAGGATCCAATCAGAAGAAAACCAATATTTTGAAGATACGACCCCTCGGCGAGGCATTTTAGGCTCAATTTGGGACGGGATACGAAACATTTTCTAACTAGGAAAGGTGCTGTTCTACAAGGGAAAATAAAATAAACTAAAATTTTGTATCATATGGCCTTATATCCTGAAAAATTGGGAATCCGAAAAAAAATTGGAACTAGCAAAAAAACATTTTTTTTATTCTGTACAAAAAATTATCACTAAATTACATGAATTGGGAGGTATTTTTTAAGCTTTGGTAGATCCTCCAAAGAGGTCAGATCAAAAAAGGGTTACATTAGAATTAATAGTAGTGGTAATCGTATCCTGGTTGAACGTATGATTTTTGAACAAGAGCTGGGGAGTAGTCGTAGACTTCTTCCGCTCCGTAGTCGTAACTGTGATCGTAAGCAACTGGGACTTCAACAGCTTTGTGGACTAAACAAAAATTTAGCTTATGCTTAGAAAAAAATTATTTATCTTACCGATGACGGGCTTGCTGACAACAGGCACGACGGGTTTGGCAAGCACGACTGGTTTGACGACCGTCGGATGAACTCCAGGATGAGATTTGGTAACGACGGCGTTAAATCCGTTTATAGGATCTGCTGTGTAGTCGACAGTCCTGACGGAACCGTCGGGTTCTACAAGGGAATACTGACCCTTGACTACATCTCCATCTCTCGCCTCAGATTGATGTTTAACATCTCCAGTATGCGGATCATCAACCCCATAGTTATAAGCATATTTAGGATGGGGATCCTTAAAAAAATTATTACAAAATTCCTGAAGTTTGAGTTTTAACCTACGTGGTAATCAATCGAGATCGGCTTGTG
The DNA here is from genome assembly GCA_014119065.1 of Orius insidiosus. Lineage (NCBI taxonomy): Eukaryota > Metazoa > Arthropoda > Insecta > Hemiptera > Anthocoridae > Orius > Orius insidiosus. The sequence continues at coordinate 70,247 of JACGAQ010000715.1, forward strand.
GATATATCCGGCCAAGACGCCGTTGAGGGTTACAGCACAGATCAGTATTATCTGTGAACAATTAAAAACGAACATGAAACTTGCAAAAGGTTGTGGGAATTGTGTGAAATCAAAAGGTTTCCCTTCCTTCAGTTTGAGAATGAGGACGTTTTATGGAAACGATTGTTTTATAACACCTTGTAATCCTATTAATATGTTTCGTAAACAGTTTATCTCGGTTAAAAATTATTTTAAAAAATGAGAAGAAATGACTTAAAAACACGATGGCCCTGGGTTCAACCCTCTGTTATCTGGTCAGGCAACTCCTCTAGATTTGTGGCAATTTGGCAGAAGCCCCCATTTGGGACCAAACTCTTAACCTATTAAAAGCGAAGAAGGAAGAAAATATTGCCATAGCAAACTTAACAAAACAGGCAAAAGATCTTCGCCATTTTCGCGAATTTCAAAAAAGCGCTTGTCGTTTTCACAATAACTACGAAAGGAAAATTAAAAATTGGATCATTGCCCCAAAGTGGAAAAAACGGACTAAATCGCTAAACCACCGAAAATTGGACATGAGGGTATTAAAATAACTTCTCTTTGATGAAGTTGAAAATGTCATTAAAATTCTCATCATTCTGTGGAAAAAGGCGATTAAACAATTAATTGTACCATTATCTTTGTCATTAGAGTTTATGGTTCGCTAATTTTTTTCCACACCCTTGATGTGTGTGAAAAAAAATGACGAAAGGGTGTTAAGGGCGATCTGACAAAAGACACGCGATGGCCTCTCGATAGAGAAGAAAAGAAAATAATAAAAACCTTTAAAGTACAAAACTCATCATTGTCTTAACTTTCCACGGATTCTTGGTCCTAACGTCCTTGGATGTTATCCGTCTTATGTTTTATTGTTTTTCCCCCATTCTCTATTCTGCCTCCAGTCATATATCGCAATAATTTTTTTTAGTATCAAGTCAAAATTTAAAAAACGAAAGTTCACATCAACCGAGTTTGTCACGCACACACTTATTTTGCATGAAAATTTCACGAAAACTATTGGACATTTTGGACTTTCAAGTTACATAAACTATAATTTTATTTTGATTTTCAAAAGAAATAAATCTACTATAAGAATCACGATTTATTTGGAAACCCAAAGTACCTACGTAACAATTTTAATTAAACTTAATTTGGGAAATACACTAAATAACAATAAATAAAACAATAAATGCAATAAATAATATTTTTAGATGAAATAATTCAATTTAAAAAAAAATTTCCCTTGGGGGATTCCAAAAGGATCAGTTTTGTTACCACAGGTGCTTGCTATGTCAATAGCAAATAATTGACCAATTTTTTAAAACTCTTTAAATTTTTGAAGCATGATTTTATGGTTCCTTTTGATAGTTTTTTTTCTATTTTATTGATTTTGTTCTGTTTTTAATTATTTTGGATTTATTTCTGTTAAAAAAAACACCTGAAAATAGTTGGTAATTGTAATGAAAAAAATCAGTTATTTTTTCCGCTTAAAAAATTTATGATAAGCAATAAAATTTTTTAAAAAGTTGCTAAAATATCTATAGAAATATCTAAAAGAAATATATGAAACAATTTAAGCCCATGAAATATAATCCTCTTAAGCATCCTTAAATAATCCTCTTAAACAAAAAGGACCTACCTTCATCATCTTGTACGTGCGAGGGAGGACTGTGAATGTGTCTTGAGGTCACGATTCTATTTTATAGGTAGCGAAACGCTTTTCGTGTTGTGGGAGGGATTATTGTGTGAATTATACTTGGGGGTCTCTTGTCGTACGTCGGTAGTATTTCGGGAGGAGGAAATCGTGGGAGATTCCACGCCGTTTTACACACCAAAAGAGGAGTAAGCCGAACAGTGTGAATGGAGGGAAAAGCGATCCGTGAACTTGAGCTTATTAGAAGGACGCGTGTAAACTTTAAACCTTGTGAAGAGGGTTTCGTACAGGTGGGATTGTTGCCCAAATACATTAAGTTTCTATGATTTTTTGGTGTAAAAACACCTGTTTTATCGTGTTTTGGAGCGTTTAATCCTTTTACTTAGATCCTTTCCCTCGATTTTTAGGTGTAAAAACACCAGCTTTATCGAGTTTTTGAGCGTTTAATTTTACTTAGAACGTTTTCCTCGATTTTTAGGTGTAAAAACATCAGTTTTATTGAGTTTTTGAGCGTTTAATCCTTTTAATTAGATCGTTTCCCTCGATTTTTGGTGTAAAAACACCAGCTTTATCGAGTTTTTGAGCGTTTAATCCTTTTATCGTGTTTTCGATAGTTTCTTCGATTTTTGGTGTAAAAACCCAGCTTTATCGAGTTTTTGAACGCTTAATCCTTTACTTAGATCGTTTTCCTCGATTTTTAGGTGTAAAAACACCAGCTTTATCGAGTTTTTGAGCGTTTAATCCTTTTAATTAGATCGTTTCCCTCGATTTTTGGTGTAAAAACACCAGCTTTATCGAGTTTTTGAGCGTTTAATCCTTTTATCGTGTTTTCGATCCTCGATTTTTTTGGTGTAAAAACACCAGCTTTATCGAGTTTTTGAGCGTTTAATCCTTTTACTTAGATCGTTTTCTTCGATTTTTAGGTGTAAAAACACCAGCTTTATCGAGTTTTTGAACGTTTAATCCTTTCTTGATCGTTTCCCTCGATTTTTGGTGTAAAAACACCAGCTTTATCGAGTTTTTGAGCGTTTAATCCTTTTATCGTGTTTTCGATCGTTTTCTTCGATTTTTTTGGTGTAAAAACACCAGCTTTATCGAGTTTTTGAACGTTAATCCTTTTACTTAGATCGTTTTCCTCGATTTTTAGGTGTAAAAACACCAGCTTTATCGAGTTTTGAGCGTTTAATCCTTTTGATTAGATCGTTTCCTCGATTTTTAGGTGTAAAAACACCAGTTTATCGGTTTTGAGCGTTTAATCCTTTTACTTAGATCGTTTCCCTCGATTTTTAAAAAAACACCAGCTTTATCGAGTTTTTGAGCGTTTAATCCTTTTACGTTTTCGATCGTTTTCCTCGATTTTTTTTGGTGTAAAAACACCATTTTATCGAGTTTTTGAGCGTTTAATCCTTTTAATTAGATCTTTTCCCTCGATTTTTGGTGTAAAAACACCAGCTTTATCGAGTTTTTGAGCGTTTAATCCTTTTATCATGTTTTCGATCGTTTTCTCGATTTTTTTGGTGTAAAAACACCAGTTTTACCTATCGAGTTTTTGAGCGTATAATGTTTAACCTTTTACTTCTCGAAGTAAAGTTATTTTATTAACCTCCACAGTTTTTATCGACAAATCAAAACTTTTGGGCAAAATTTCTTAAGACACAGTTCTTAAGGGTTCCATCTAGTTTTTAGTTCGTTTATTTAATCTTTCTCAATAGGGATATCGTACTTATCTATCATGACTATGTCTATGTTGCCGGCCGTCCGTAGTCAAAGTACACATTTTTTATTTTTTTTTGAAATTCACAAAAATGGAGGAATTTGTCTATATGGAACATACACGTAGTTCAATGCGCTACGGCCATTGTCCGATCTTCACCGGATTTTAACCAAATACTCCTATAATTAGTTGTAAATTTTAGTGTATTAGTATTATTAAAAAATTACGAAACCGTGGACAATGGAGCTCACTTTCTGAGAAATTTTTTCAACAGTGAAAAAGGCGTAAATGACAATTAATTAATAATTAAAAGAAATTGCGACAGATTTTTTTTTGAAAACAATATTGTTTTGAGTGTACCGGTTACCCACGGCGTTACTAAAGACGCGACTTCTCTTACGTCAGGATAACTATTGGGAATCTCAACGGCTGGGAATTAGTTCTCTGAGTTATTGAAATCTGTCTTCACCTCCCCGATTGTTTGTTTTGGAATAATCGTTTCCAGATCCAACTTCAAAATTCAAAAACAGAAAATTGATCCCGTTTTCATTATTAACGGCATTGGGAAACAAGGAAATATAAATAAAATATCGGTTTTTAAAGAGAAGTTATTGTATTACTCCTCCATATCTAGTTTTGGAGAGAGGTTTTTCCATGTTGGTACTGAAAATTGATTGAAATTTAAAGATCAAGAAGGCCGATTGGTCAATTTTTCACCTGAATCTCCACATAAAATTCATGAAAAAAAAATTCATCCCCCCCATGGATTTAATTGTGCGTAAGAGGTTTAAGTAAGAAGCTTAAGATCAACCTTGTCCTAAAGAGTCAAGGTTCATGAAAGCATTACATAAAATAGTTCAGGATATGTTAACCAGAGGCGTAACTGAGGATGTAATTAACTTTTAACACTGGCAATGAATTTTTTTTCGAAACATTTTTTTTTGGATTTTTCGATAAAACTATGATGAAATTAATATCTCAGACTATCTTTTAACAATAAAAATTAATTTTGGTAAGCCGTTTCGTAATTAGGGAATTTTTTCCACGAAAGTTAATTTTTTTTTTCATTAGGTAAAATATTATGTTATAATAAGTAATAGATATACCTATTGTAAATTAATTTTTTTATTTATTTTGCGTATGAAGCCCCTGTTGAGCGTTTAATCCTTTTATTAGATCGTTTCCTCGATTTTTGGTGTAAAAACACCAGCTTATCGAGTTTTTGAGCGTTTTATCGAGTTTTTGAGCGTTTAATCCTTTTAACGTGTTTTCGAGGTTTTCGTTTTCTTCGATTTTTTTGGTGTACAAACACCAGTTTTATCGAGTTTTGAACGCTAATCCTTTTACTTAGATCGTTTTCCTCGATTTTTAGGTGTAAAAACACCACTTTATCGAGTTTTTGATTTGCGTTTAATCCTTTTATCGTGTTTTCGATCGTTTTCTTCGATTTTTTGCGTAAAAACACCAGTTTCATCGTGTTTTTGAGAGTTTATTCATTTTACATAGATCGTTCCCTCGATTTTTGGTGTAAAAACACCAGCTTTATCGAGTTTTTGAGGGTTTAATCCTTTTGCTTAGATCGTTTCCCTCGATTTTAGGTGTTAAAACACCAGCTTTATCGAGTTTTTGAGCGTTTAATCCTTTTAACGTGTTTTCGATCGTTTTCTTCGATTTTTTGGTGTACAAACACCAGTTTTATCGAGTTTTTGAACGCTTAATCCTTTTACTTAGATCGTTTTCCTCGATTTTTAGGTGTAAAACACCAGCTTTATCAAGTTTTTGAGCGTTTAATCTTACCGTGTTTTCGATTTTTCTTCGATTTTTTTGGTGTAAAAACACCAGTTTTATGTTTTTGAGAGTTTAATCCTTTTACTTAGATCGTTTCCCTCGATTTTTAGGTGTAAAAACACCAGTTTTATCGAGTTTTTGAGCGTTTAATCCTTTTATCGTGTTTTCGATCGTTTTCTTCGATTTTTTTGGTGTAAAATCTCCAGTTTTATGGAGTTTTTGATCGTTTAATGTCGAAGTAAAGTTATTGTATTAAGCTCCATGTACAGTTTTTATCTTCAGAAATCAAAACTTCAGACTCCTAGAATCTAGGGCAAATTTCTTAAGACACAGTTCTTAAGTATTCCACAGGGATGAATCATAACATATTAGTTCATTTATTTATCATCTATCTCAAAAGGAGATATCGTGAGAGGAGATATCTGTCTATATTGCCGGCCGTCCGTAGTCAAAGAACACATTTTTGATTTTTTTTTTAAATTCACAAAAATGGAGGAATCTGTCTATCTGGAACACAGTTCAATGCGCTACGGCCATTGGTCCGATCTTTACCGGATTTTAACCAAATACTCCTTATAATTAGTTGTAAATTTTAGTATATTATTATTAAAAAATTACGAAATTTTAGTATATTATTATTAAAAAATTACTGTGGACAATGGAGCTCACTTTCTGAGAATTTTTTTCAACAGTGAAAAAAGGCGTAAATGACAATTATTAATAATTAAAAGAAATTGCGACAGATTTTTTTTTGAAAACAATATTGTTTTGAGTGGTACCGGTTACCCACGGCGTTACTAAAGACGTGACGTCTCTTACGTCAGGATAACTATTGGGAGTCTCAACGGCTGGGAATTAGTTCTCTGAGTTATTGAAATCTGTCTTCACCTCCCCGATTGTTTGTTTTGAATCATCGTTTCCAGATCCAACTTCAACATTCAAAAACAGAAAATTGATCCCGTTTCATTTATGACGGCATTGGGAAACATGGAAATATAAATAAAGTACTTGTTTGAAGAGCTTCCAACGAAAACTTCCTTAAAGAGAAGTAACTACATATGAGGGGGAAGTATAACGGAGGGGAGGTACAAGGGAGGGGGAAGTATAACAGAGGGGGAAGTACAACGGAGGAGTAAGTTTTTTTTTTCGAAAATTTTTCCAAGTTTTTTTTTTTTTTTCGCAAAATTTTGGAAGTTTGTTTTTTCGAAAAATTTTCATTCAATTTTCAATTTTTCACCTGATTCTCCACATAAAATTCATTGAAAAAAAATTTCATCCCCCCCATGGATTTAATTGTGCGTAAGAGGTTTAAGTAAGAAGCTTAAGATCAACCTTGTCCTAAAGAGTCAAGGTTCATGAAAGGCATTACATAAAATAGTTCAGGATATGTTAACCAGAGGCGTAACTGAGGATGTAATTAACTTTTAACACTGGCAATGAATTTTTTTCGAAACATTTTTTTTGGATTTTCGATAAAAAACGATGATGAAATCTCAGACTATCTTTAACAATAAAAAATTAATTTTTGGTAGGCAGTTTCGTAATTAGGGAATTTTTTCCACGAAAGTTGATTTTTTTTTCATTAGGTAAAATATTATGTTATAATAAGTAATAAGATATACCTATTGTAAATTAATTTTTAACTTCCTTAAAGAAGTTATTGTGATACCCTCCACGTCGGGTTTTTGGGGAGGGGTCTTCCAGACCCGGAGGGTCAAATCGAATATTGATCTTTACCGATCTCAACTTTGTCTGTGGCTTTTTTTTTTCCGGAACACTTTAGGGCCACAATTTTCATCCGATTTTCACCAATTTCTTTAGCCAGTGTTGAGAAAGGGAATTGTTTTTATTTTATTTGTTAATTTTCCTGGCAGCCTGGGTACCGAAAGGGATTAACCCCCTTCTCGTCACCTCGGACCGGGCTGCTCAGTTCCAAAAGGGCCACCGACCTGTCTCCGATTTTTTTTTCGTTTTGCGTCCAATTTGACACCGCCATTTTTGTCTACCTTTTGGAACCGACCCGATTCACCATTGCGTCGGAAAAAACTGAAAATATCTACGCTGTGATCACAGACATTTATCCCTTTTTGATTTGTAAATCAAGTGGTTTGATTAATTATTTGTTTCCTTGTCTACCGACCGGTGAGTCAGCCATTTTGTACATAGATCTGATAATTTGCGAGGTACCTCTTTTAATTTTTTTTTTTTTTGATAACGAAGTTTTGTTTCTTTATTTTATTTTATTTTGTGGAAATTGATTTGTTAAAGCGACAATAAACCGGCTACCATGTTTTTTGTGGACTCTTAATTTGAAACCCATCAGATTTTAGTCCCGATTCTCAAAAGGGATTTCCGGATTTGTGGATTATTTTTTGAAGCCGCCGGAACCCCCAACATTTGGTCCTCAGCGGGCCGGATTATTGTCGTAATTTCCCTGACCTAAATTTTGAAAAGTAGCTAATCTTTCTTTTACCGAGCGAGTTTGAACAAGTCAGATCCAGTCATGGGGAATGAAAACGACGAAGCGGAGAAGATGACGTCATTTCGAGCCAGAACTAAGTTTTTAAAGAAGAATTTCAACACTATTGCCCATGAAATTAAACGATTGCCGATCAAGGCCGTAAAGTTACTTCCGATACCGATCCGTCAGTTCGTCTTATTTTCAAGGCAAACTTTCAGAATGGCCGATCTTCCGAGATAATTTCACTTCGTTGATTCATAAAGATGAAAATATCAGTAAAATGGACAAATACCATTACCTCATTGGATACCTTTCAGATCGAGCTCTGGATGTCATCAAAGCGATTCCTCTTCTTGAAAATAACTACGACCTCGCCTGGACGACCCTAAGCAAGACTTTTGATCACAAGCGGACCCTGAATTTTTTGTCGATTGTTCCTCCAAACATTGCTTCTTTTAAGAATCTGAAAATTGACCACCCGGAGGAATATATTTTTTTGAATTGGCCATCCGCATTTTGGACCCTCACACCAGAGAAGCTTTTGAAATGAAAAACTCAGCCGTCGACTACCCAACGTTTGAATCTCTCGTCGACTTCGTTGAAGATCGCATGAGGGCACTCCACAATTCGACTTCTGAGCCTTTCCAAGTCTCCAGCCCCGACGCTACGAAACCTCCCAAACCACCGAAGGCATTTGAACCGAATAAATCTCACGTTAATGTTCTGTCTGCGCAGACGTCCACACCTTCTTCGACAAATACACTCAATAATCCGAAGCCTGCGGGCTTACCCTCCTGCAAGATTTGCCGAAAAACGCATCGAATCGCCGATTGTTCTACTTTTCTGCGCGCCAACCCCTCAGAGCGTCTGGCTATGGTTAAAACAAACCGCTGTTGTTTTAATTGTCTACATCCTGGACAGCACACGTCATCAGATTGTAAATCTTCTCGAAGATGCGACCGGTGTCAACGTCGGCACCATTCCTTGCTTCACACAGCGTTCTCCGAGAAGCCTTCAACCACAACCGAAGCCAAAGAGGCTATACAAACTTCTGCAGCCGCCAAGCCCAACACTTCAGTCCAATTAGCGGCGGTTACCAACTCTGAAAACATCCTCCTAGGTACCGCAGTGGTGAAAGCGAGAGATGCCAAAGGAGGTTTTCAGCCGGTACGGCTGGTGATCGACTCTGGTAGTCAACGTTCCCTCATCACCAAGGCCTGTGCCCAAAAGTTAGGCCTGGTACCAGCGCTAAGCCCTCACAAGCTGGTTGGACTTGGCCAGTCTACATTAAAAGAGAACTTAGGCCAAGTGAACTGCACCATCAAGACAGATCAGCCGAAAAAACGTTTGATAGCCACCACCTGCCTTGTCGTTTCAACCATCACCGGTAATCTGCCTCAATCCGAGATACCTGGCTCCATTTTGGACAGATTGTCGAGTTTTAGGCTGGCCGACCGCACTTTTTGGAAGCCGGGGCCAATTGACCTGCTGCTCGGCGCAGATATGTATGGGGAGATAGTACTTGGACAACCCATTCAGGTTTCACCCACCGACCCGACCCTTCTAAACACCGTCTTCGGTCACATTCTCTTAGGGAAATGTTCAACTACGACCCATTCTACTTCCACCGTACTGTTTAGCTGTTCCACGAGTGAAGTAAACGACACATTGAAGCGTTTTTGGGCCATCGAGGAGCCTATGGTACCCCGGCTCACATCTCCAGATGATGAATGGTGCGAGGACCATTTCATTAAATCTCATAAGCGACTGAAGAGTGGAAGATACCTGGCTCATTTGCCGTTTAATGGACAACAGATGGATTTGGGGGATTCACGACCGCAAGCTATGACTCGATTCATGCGCCTGGAATCGACACTATTTAAGAATCCCAGCGCCAAGAAGGCGTACGACGATTTTTTGAAAGAATACCTGGACCTGGGTCATATGACCCGTGCGAAGGGTCCTGGAAGGTATTATCTACCCCACCATGCGGTGAGAAAGGTGGACGACGCTGAGACAAAAATCAGAGTCGTTTTTGACGCATCTGCAAAAGTTTCAAATCGTTCCTTGAATGACTGTCTACATTCGGGACCGAAACTGCAGCTAGACATCGCAGACATTTTGACAAATTTCCGCCGCCATAAATTCGTTTTCACCGCGGACATCAAAAAGATGTATCGACAAATTTTAATCGACCCATCGGAAACATCATTCCAACACATAATATGGCGTTTTCGACCTGATGAAGAAGTCGTAGACTATGAACTTTTGACACTTACCTATGGCATGTCCTGTGCCCCTTTTATTGCTTTGAGAGTTATCAAACAATTGATCAAAGACGAAGGTTCGTCCTATCCGCGAGCGTCTGAAGTCTTAACATCTGACATCTACATTGATGATGTAGTCACTGGAGCTGCTACTTTCGACGAAGCCCTGGACTTAATCGTTCAGATCATCGAGTTGTTACGTAAAGGGTGTTTCGAGCTAGGAAAATGGTCGTCGAACTCCTCGAAACTCTTACAACGCGCTGGGGTACAAGAAGAAGACAGCCTGATCAACCTGGCCAACAACGAAGATCAAACCATCAAGATTTTAGGACTTCAATGGAACTCGACTACTGACCTTTTTTCATACAAAATTCGTGAAGCACCGATAGGCATCACCAAAAGAATCATCCTTTCGACCACGGCGCGTTTATATGACCCTTTGGGATTCTTATCCCCTGTCATATTCATAGCAAAGAAAATTCTGCAAGACATTTGGATTGCGGGCTCGGGTTGGGATGAACCCCCGCCACCCGCAATAACTCAACGCTGGACAACGTTTCTTACCGAAATACCTTCGCTGTCTCAAGTGGACATTCCTAGATTTCTCTGTATGGATACGACGGCCCGCTATACTATTTTGGGTTTTTCTGATGCGTCGGAAATTGGATACTGCGCGGCCATCTATCTTCGAGTGGAAGCTCCATCGAACACCCAGATATTTTTGCTGAAGGCAAAAACGAAACTCGCCCCGCTCAAACCTAGTTTAAGCGTTCCTAGGTTGGAACTACTCGGAGCCAAGCTTCTCACTACTTTATTGACCAGCCTCAGCGCTTTCCGGAATCACCTTGTATGTCCTACGACTTACCTCTTTACCGACTCCATGACCGTCTTATCGTGGCTGAAGACACCATCGCACCAGTTGAAGATGTACGTGGCGCAACGCATCAACGCTATTTTAGAAGAATCTGAACCGACCTCATGGCATCACATTCGAAGCAAGGAGAATCCTGCCGATATGGGCTCCCGCGGATTGATGCCTCTGCAAATAATTGACAACAGTTTCTGGTGGAACGGACCATCCTGGGCATCCAACCCCATCGAGAAGTGGCCTCTTAAAAAATTCATAATGAAACCACAAGAAGACCTACCAGATTTGAAACCAGACCGAGTTCATGTTAATGTCACCACGATTGATTGGGATCTCGATACTTGGACGAAAAGGTTTTCGTCGTACCGACGATTGATAAATTCCTGGTGCTACGTTTACCGATTTATTCGTCGTGGGCCAAACAAACACACGGGGCCTATCACCCATTCGGAATTCCAGGAGGCCTTGTCTTTGTACTTGGCCCAATTGCAGAGGAGGTTTTACGCCAGGACGGATGCGGACCAAAGCAATTTATTCCAAACGCTCAACGTCTTCCAAGATCCCCAAGGCCTTTTTAGGGTGGGCGGTAGACTGAAAGCCGCTAACCTGCCTTTCGACGAACGCCATCCTGTTCTGTTACCTAGACGTTGTCATTTCAACATTCTTCTCGTCAATTATTATCACAAAATTAACCTTCACGTCGGACCACAAACGTTGACAGCGATAATCCGGAGGAAATACTGGATTCCAGCGGCGAAGACCCTCGTTAAACACCAGTCACGACTATGCCATGTATGTTTGAAGTGGTCTACCAAGCCTAAACCTCCCTACATGGGTGATTTGCCCGCCTCTCGGACAGCAGAACAAGCTGCTTTTCACCACGCGGGTGTCGACTTTGCGGGACCGCTGAATGCCGCGAGTCGTCTCGACGTAACAGCCCTGTCCTCAATCGTATATTTGCCTCTTTATTTGTTATTCGACCAAGGCTATCCATTTAGAAGTGGCTAAGGACCTCAGCTCTGAATGTTTCTTAGACTGTTTCGAACGATTTATAGCCCGACGGGGTGCCCCCGCCCATATGTATTCTGACTGTGGAACCAACTTCGTTGGCGCCGCAAGGTATTTGAATGAGGTTCAAACATGGCTGAAAGCTGAATCTACGAAAGAGTCATTCCTGAACTTCGCCACCCTCCAAGGTCACCTGGCACTTCAACCCGCCGAGTTCGCCCCACTTCGGAGGGCTGTGGGAAGCCGGTGTAAAATCCGTCAAAAATTTACTGTTCAAGACCTTAGGCCAGCAACCCTTTACGGAAAAGGAACTGAATACCATGTGCATAAAGATTGAAGGAATTCTCAACTCCAGACCGCTGACAGCCTTATCGGACGACGCCAACGATCTTCAGCCCCTTACGCCGTCCCACTTCCTTACCGGAAGAATGTTAATCGCCTGCCCCGACTACGACTTCACCAACGAGAGAGAGAGACTTCTCACACGCTGGCAATTCTTACGAAGAAAGGTGCAAGAATTCTGGAGTCGCTGGAAGACCGAATATTTACAGACGCTGCAAACGCGAAAGAAGTGGTTACATGATCAACCGAATCTCCAAATCAACGACTTAGTCCTCATCTCCGACGAGAAGACACCACCCTTTGAATGGCCGTTGGCCAAAGTTGTTGAAGTCCATCCAGGACAAGACACAGTGGTAAGAGTGGCCACAGTGCTGACCCAGAAAGGGACTTACAAGAGGCCTGTGGCAAAGTTAGTGCGACTGCCATTCTCAAGACCAGACATACCCTCCCAGGAAAATTAAGGTGGGCGGTATGTTGAGAAAGGGAATTGTTTTTATTTTATTTGTTAATTTTCCTGGCAGCCTGGGTACCGAAAGGGATTAACCCCCCTTCTCGTCACCTCGGACCCGGGCTGCTCAGTTCCAAAAGGGCCACCGACCTGTCTCCGATTTTTTTCGTTTTGCGTCCAATTTGACACCGCCATTTTTGTCTACCTTTTGGAACCGACCCGATTCACCATTGCGTCGGAAAAAACTGAAAATATCTACGCTGTGATCACAGACATTTATCCCTTTTTTGATTTGTAAATCAAGTGGTTTGATTAATTATTTGTTTCCTTGTCTACCGACCGGTGAGTCAGCCATTTTGTACATAGATCTGATAATTTGCGAGGTACCTCTTTTAATTTTTTTCTTTTTTTTGATAACGAAGTTTTGTTTCTTTTATTTTATTTTATTTTGTGGAAATTGATTTGTTAAAGCGACAATAAACCGGCTACCCATGTTTTTTGTGGACTCTTTAATTTGAAACCCATCAGATTTTAGTCCCGATTCTCAAAAGGGATTTCCGGATTTGTGGATTATTTTTTGAAGCCGCCGGAACCCCAACACCAGTGAACAAGAAACTAACGAGGGCGATTTTTGAATTTCGAAAAAATGGGGGATAAGTTATTTTAAGTCTGTTAAATTTTAAAAAATTCGCTGCGGCCGAACCGTTGCCGTGGTCCGATTTTCACCAAATTTCACCTATTCTCCTTATATTTTAAGAATTTTTGGAGTAAAAAAATTGCCACTTTTCAATTATTAATTTTTTTAGCAGGGAGAAATTTCGTACTTCACCCATTCCGAGAGGCACATCCCTAGGCCAAAGAGCCCATTATTTCTACCTTGATACTTAAAAAAATTTTCGAAAAAAGAACTTAAAAAATTTAAAAAAAACCTGAAAATTTTTCGAAAAAACAAACTTGGAAAATTCTCCTTTATAATTTCCCTCCTTATACATCCCCATTTCTTATACTTTCGTTCCCTTATACTTCCCCTCCATTATACTTCACCCTCTGTTATATTTTTACTTATTTTGCGTATGAAGCCCCTGAGGAACTTCTTTGAGACATAAAATATTCAGGTATTCAAATTTTATCAGGGAAAAAACTTTCAACGGAAGAAACTTTCGACGGACGGACGGACGGCACAAGAGACAACCTTATCAGTTTTACTTTACGTGGTCTGGACTACCCTTTTTCAGAAAACGTCACATGAAGGGTGTTAAAATAAATTCTCTTTGAGGAAGTTAAAAGGCCTTTTACGAAATTCAACTGCCAGGAATAACGAGAATTTCACAGACCCGTCAAAACGTTTCTCCGAAAAATCACCCAGCAGTCAACGAGTGAGAATTTTTTTTTACACAATATTTTATCGCATGAATAATGAAATGAAATTAACATTTTACGTAGGTATCTAATTGAAAAATATTAAAACAAGGTTCGAAATTTTTAAGGATTTATTTGATTTTGAGCTTTTACATCTCTATTGTACCTAGAATATTCTCCGAAGATAGTCGGGGAAAAATTTTCTTGAGGGAAAAAGGGCAACATTCTAGAAGGTACCATAGACAATTCTAGTCTTAAAGACCCATTTCAAAAACCGTCTATCAGAGTATCGCAATAACACTAAATTTTGAGAAAATTGTAAGCATTTGAAAAGGATCATTCTGCAGGGAGAAGAGAAAATTTCTTCAGTTTCTTCTTCTTCACTTAGTTTATTCTAAAACCTCCGGACATTTCTATTCTCTTACTTTAATTAGAACTTCTCAGGACAATCACATTTAGGCTCCATCTAGTGTCGTTACTACTAAAACTCAGAGAAAGGCCCAGAGTTACGCAAGACTTTTTTCAGTTTTCATTCTGGCGCGTTCTCTAGCGAAATCCCTTTGAAAGAAACTGAGAGTAAAAAAAACGCTACTTGCGCTTTCGCATTAAAACGGTCATTTCCGGAAAAATTCTTTCTGCTTGTTCGACCATCTAGATAATATTCTATTCTAATTTCACAAGAAATGCTAATACATACTTAAAAGTCTTGTATGTATTTAAAACTGAAGTGTGAAAAGATGAATATTAAAAACTGTCTACAGGAATTTTTTTTCTACTCAGGAACATACATTATTTATGTGCAGAAGGATTGTCATATTTGACGTCGTTCAAATAAATGATGTGAGGAGAATCAGGTCTTTCAAATAATTTCTGTCCAATCTGAAGTCATCTGACGTCAAATTTGACGTGAAAATGCTTCTGCGCATGCCCCAGGAGTTTCAAACAGTTGTTCAAATAAAGCTAGATAATCAACTATTTAAGGAAAATACATTATTTTTTCTCAACCATGAAACACAAATGATGTTATACCCTCAACATAAGGATTTTAAAATGGGACTTCTAGACTCTGATGGGTCTTCTCAACTTTCGATGAAAATTTTTGTTTAGGTATTGAAATATATTTTTTTTTCGGATTTCCAATTTCCCAAAACCTTCAATCCAATTTTTTTTTCAAAGATGGTAAAGATGGTTACGATCTGAAATATGTACCTACTTATTTCTCAAAACAAATTTAGTGCGCTACCCTCGATTAACAGACTTGGAAAAGCGTTTTTCTGTTCTTCCAAAAACAGATTTGGAAAAGCGTTTTTCTGTTCTTCTAAAACAGATTTGGAAAAGCGTTTTTCTGTTCTTCCAAAAACAGATTTGGAAAAGCGTTTTTCTGTTCTTCCAAAAACAGATTTGGAAAAGCGTTTTTCTGTTCTTCCAAAAATGGAAAGCGTTTTTCTGTTCTTCCAAAACAGATTTGGAAAGCGTTTTTCTGTTCTTCCAAAACAGATTTGGAAAAGCGTTTTTCTGTTCTTCCAAAACAGTTAAAATGTGGACTGTAAAAAAAAGTTGTTAACTTTCATCTTCTAGATCGTTAAAGTCTTTTTTTATACTCCATTGTTATAGCCCATCAAGCGATTCAAGAGCAAGAGGCGGAAACAAAGACAGAAAAAAAAATTTAAAAATTTATTAACAAAAACAATTTGTACATTTTTTTAAATAGGAACATTTTGGCACCTGAAATAAAATAATTAATGATAAAAAAAAAAAAAAAAACGTACGAGAGTTTAATAATGATGGTGGCGTACAGTATGAGTAGCGTAAATATGTTTAACTTTGTAAATAGGTACTGGTACTGGGTACGGTTTAGGTACTGGGTATGGTACTTTTTTTATAATCTCAACTTGGTACGGCTTTCAACATGGACTGGAACGTGTTTTTCGACGGGGACTTCGACTTTTTTCTCGATAGTAACCGGCACCGGGACTTTGATTGGGATCGGTTGTGGTACCTAAGAAGAAAAAAAGTTATTTTTTCTATTTTAAATAATAATATACCTTTATAGGGATAGGAATGGCGACTGGGTGAGGAACCAAATGTGGCACTGGGTAAGGGATTTGTTTATAAATGGGAACTTGGACGTGTTTTTCGACTTCGATGGATTGGACATGACCGCCCCCCCAAATCCATGGCCGCCCCGCGAATCCGTAACCGCCGTTGCCATAACCGCTACCGTATGAACTTCCTCCATATCCACCGTTTCCATATGAATTTCCGCTGGTTCCAAATCCTTGACCTTCATTATCATATCCCTCGTGAGTTTCATATTGCCCATCCCCATGTCCGTCCGAAGAACCATAACTTCAAAAAAATTTTTTAAAAAAAAACTATTTAAAAACTTACTCATGATCGACTCCTCTTTTATAATTTGCGGCTTGAGAAAACGCCAAAAACAACAAAACGATTCCCTAAAAAAATACCTTTAATTTTTTTAAATTAATTTTTTGATTATTTACCAATGACTTCATTTTGGCGACAATAAGACAATTGGGGCCCGAAAGGCCTTACTGAAGCTTTTATATGAAGAGAGGCTTTCTCCGCCCCCCCCTGGAAAGATTCAATTCCTATCTGAGTACCCCACCAGGCGAAGTGAGCGTCGAAAAAATGGCAAAGTAGTTGACAAGGGTTATTTTATTACTCTTATTTTCAATAGGAGAGTAATGAAATCGCTATTTCCGGAAAACTTTAATTTTTTTGATTGTGAAGAAATATTTTTAACTTCCTGAAAGAGTGTAATACCCTCGATGTCCGAATTTCGGGAAAGGGTCTTTCAGTTTTTTTTTTGGCAAAAATAATTTAATTAATTTTTTTGAGGAAATTTAATGGACGACTTTTAAGATATTAAAATAAAAAAAGAAAGATACTTTAGGGTGCTAAGGCAATATGGCGAAAGCCCTCGACTGTGCACATATCTCTCCTTTTTGTGACAGCCTGGTTAACATGAATATTTATGATAGCTTAGTTTTTTTTTAGATTTTATACTGGAGGATGGAGAGAGAGAGAGAAAAATTCTTTTTTTTCTTAAGATCTCAAATAGTACCTTCCGTTTTAAAATAACCGCTCTTATTGGAAGACTCAACTCTACGATTAAACCATTGAAAGTTAAAAAAAAAATTTCAAATTTTTTTTCAACTCAATGATTTTTAGAGAAAGTTTTAAGGCTAATCAAAATTTTTGGATTTAACTTTCTATGAGAGAAGCTTTTGGATTACCCACCAATTTGGGGAACTCCGTTTATTACTGACCGTGGTGCCGGCTGTCCGTCGCCAGTTTTTTCCGAATACTTTACGGCCTCAATTTTTATCCAAATTTCATCGCAAACTAGTTTCAAATTTAAAGTAACCAATTTTTTAAGGGAGAAATCCGAACTGTTTTCGCCCATCTCGTATGTGCCGGATGGGCGAAGACTTTCATTTTATCTACCTTGATACTTCGAAATTTAAAAAAGTACCATATCGTCGCGTTAGTTCTAACACCGGATAATTCATTTTTTAATCAATTTTGAGTTAAGCATTGTTTCTGATGGTAAATTTTGTGAAGAATCGAATTCCGTTGGTAGTTTAACCTTATTACCAACAGAAAACGCGTAGTTCACGATTTAGCCACAGGTAATGCATTGATTCCAATGAGAAATTAATCTGTATTTTGGCTCTCCTGAAAACTAAAAATGACTTATCCGGTGTTAGAACTAACGCGACGATATATTCTTTTAGGATGCCTTCATTTTTTTTATAAATTGCCTTTCAGGTAAAGAATAAAAAAATTTGTGAGGTAATATCCCAAAAGGAAGGTATTAAACCAAATGATACCATATGATGAGCTAGGAAATCCGAATTGGTCACCTACTTTTACTTTTTATTTTATTTCGGATTATCGAATTCAAATTACGTGACATAACGTTATTTAGGGGTTCATGGCTCTTGTGAATATTCAGTGCGGTGAGATAATGGGTCGTTGAGGGGAAAGAGCCATCAGAAAAATCACGTTCGCTCGGAAACGAAGGACGGAAAAATGACGAAGTTCCGGTACTCTACGAGACGGAGACAAAATGGAATTTTACGTTGTGTAACTAAAATGCAATTTTGATAGTTCGGGCAACGCCCTTTTTTTCCTCCACTTTTATTTCCGACCTTTTATCCAAGAAAACAAAAGACAGTTTGACTTTTAAAATTTCTGAGCCACCAATTGAACACCGTTTTTTGTTAGATAGTGACTCGTTTTCCCTCAAGAAACGGAAGCTAAAAAAAGGGAACGAAATTCCAAGTTTTATTATCATAACTCAGAAAAGTCGAATTTTATGTTTGCTCATATAACCCTAGAAAGAGGAGTTTTTGTCTAAATAAAAATTGGCTCGCTTTCTATAAACGCCTTGGGTTAATAAACCACCTTTTAAACGTTTCGACCTTTAAACTTCTTCCTAAACCTCTCCTTTCTCGCACATCGCTTTTTATAATCAATCAGTTTAAATTTTTATTTTTTAAATATTTGTCATTAATTAAGTGATAAAATCCCGTAAAGAGATTTAATTAAGATAATCTGAAGTTTTGCCTCGTGCTCTCAGAGATATCGTTAACTAAATCAGGTTCACATAATGTCTAAACTCGAAATAAAAAATAAATTATTCCCTCTACAAAAGCCTGGTTCAATTTTAGCCAATGTGGGGGCTTTCGCCATATTGCCAATTATAAATTTTTCCGGAAATTATAACATATGAAAATACAGGGTGTCCGGAAACACATGGCAAGGTCTGGGAGAGCGTTAAAAAGTGGTTTTACGAAAAAAAGTTAAATGTAAACCCCCCTTAATTTAAATCAAAGAATTTGATGGTGTAGTTTAAAATCCGCCTGGATATACAGCGTGTCCCAGACACAACCTAACTTCGTTATTTCAAATGAAAACCCCTTTTTATTTCAGATTCGTAATCTACGCAAAATTTCAAGTAGATTTAAGTACTCATATGACGATTTTGGACAACTTTTAAAAAATGTCAAATTTAGCGTTTTTGCGCTAAAATCCGTTAAAATTGAAATAGGAGACTCGTTTTTTTTAATTCCACTTATTTGTTCCCGAAGAATCCAACTGTCTCAAATTTGAGCATCTTCGCATTCTGCATCACGAGATTTCGTCGCTAATGGCCTTTTTTCAAGTTAGAACCCAATTTTTAGTTCAGAAATGAAAATTAGCACTTGTTGAAAGGAATTTTCTTTCGTACCACAAATTTTGAAAGAGCTACAGCGTCTTTGTGTTTATGCATCAAAAATTAAAATTCCGTCAACAAATCGCTAATTTCCATTTTTGAAGTATGGAATTTGGAGTTAAACTTGAAAAAAGGCCATTAGCGACGAAATCTCGTGATGCAGAATGCGAAGATGCTCAAATTTGAGACAGTTGGATTCTTCGGAAAAAAAAGTGGAATAAAAAAAAAACGAGTCTCCTAGGTCAATTTTAACGGATTTTAGCAAAAAACGCTAAAATTTGACATTTTTAAAAGTTGTCCAAAATCGTCATATGGTACTCAAATCTACTTGAAATTCTGCGTAGATTACGAATCTGAAATAAAAAATAGGGGTTCTCATTTGAAATAACGAAGTTAGGTTGTGTCTGGGACACCCGTATATCCAGGCGGATTTTAAACTACACCATCAAATTCTTTGATTTAAATTAAGGGGGGTTTACATTTAACTTTTTTTCGTAAAACCACTTTTTAACGCTCTCCCAGACGCTTGCCATGTGTTTCCGGACACCCTGTATTGTCTGTGGGTTGCGAGAGAGCACTGATTATTTGATTTTTAAAATATAAAAATATACAAGGAAGTTATTTTCAACAAAATAGTTTTTCTCTCATTTCCATATTTTATTCGCTACCTTTTACTTAAAAAATTTGATTAAAATTCTGAAATAGTTAAGTTACGGGCAGAAGGAGCGTAATTAGATTTTGAGAAAGTCAAGAAAAGTAAGTGAGGGCGTTAGATTTATGAAATGTCCGGCGTAGAGGACAAGATTACTTCCTGAACTCTTCGAATTTCTTGGAATATTTTTAATTATTTTCTTTCAAATGACCCTTGTACTCCCTTTTTACTTTTATTCTTTAACTTTCCTTTTCTTTTGTTATAAAGTTCAATTTTTTCGAAATGGACTTCTTATAAAATTATATGTATGAATTCCGAACAATCGTGGAAGAGCAAAGCCTCCATAAAACAGTGAAAGGCTTTAAATCAATTTAAAGTGATTGGTCTTCTATATAAATACGCGAGTAATTTTTTTTATTGATTGATTTTCTAGAATTAGTACGGAAACACTCACTTTTCTTTATTTTTCTTACATAAGATATTCTAAGAATGATTTATTGCTTCAAAAAGTATTCTTATCCTACAAAAACGATAATACATTTTTTCCAGATAAAGAAACTTTTATAATAATTTTCATTATTTTCTGCTGCAAAACAGAATTTTTGTGGCTGAGGGGTGCGCTCAAAAGATGGAAGTGCAGGGGTTCAATCCCAATCGGAAAATTGATTGGCAAAGGGCCGAGGAAATATGGCGAAAGCCCCTAACCTGGGAACATCCTCTTATTCTGATTCTCTCAAAATCCCTCTTCATTTTGGGCCAATTTGGTGAAGTTGATTATCTGAAATTTGATCAGCTTGATATGGATAGAGTTGATCGAGCTTATATAACCCAGCTAAGTGCTACAGATTTGAAGGATGCATCGGAAACCAAATTAGAGACCGAGGGAAAAGAGAAAATCGTTTTCTGGGCAAAACCTCTCAAAAAGGTGATTTAGGCAGAAAACCCAAAAAAAATAGGTATTTTGTACTCTGGAGTTCAAAAAAGGGTTTATAAATGCCTGCGCAGAAGCGCCATGTTTTTAAAGGAAAGTGTGCAAAGGCTTTCTCCATATTGCCTTGCCAAATGCACAGAATCCACAGACTGAGTAGAATGAAATATTCTTTTAAAAAAATCCTTCAATACAACCTGGGGATCGAACCCAGGACTTCAGGGCTTACCTCACAGCCAAAAAGATGTAAAAAAGCCCTTTCTTCTTCAAAATTGAGCTTTCGTTTCATGATTTGAAAGGAATGGGGGATTATAAAAAAGAAAATATGAAAAAATAAATTTTTTATTTAAAAAAAATTAGTTATTTACAACTCCAGTCTTATTTTTGTTGTTAACATTCTGCTAACGAAGGATTGTACTTTGCAGGATTGCGTTTTTAGTCGTCGATGTGTTTGCTTTTTGAGTGGTAGATGTACTTGACTTGTAGACAGGTACTGGGACGGGATAAGGTTTGGGGACTGGGTATGGGACTTTTTTGTAAACTTTGACAGGTACAGGTTTTTCAACTGGGTAATGAATGATCTTCTCGACGGGGACTTGAACTGTTTTTTCGACGGGGATCGGGACTGGGATTTTGACGGTACGGATGAGGGATTTTGATGGGAACCGGGATGCCGACGGGGTGCGGTACTGGATGAGGTACGGGGACTTTCAGTGTTTTATGAACAGGGATCGTTTTGGTGTATTCGTAAACTTGAGGTGCATGATGTCCATAGTTGAATCCATCCAGATTTGCCGATTCCGCTGTTGTAGTCGGACTCCGTGTTACTATTATCTGTCACGCTGTATCCTAAATACGGTTTTGCGTAGTTTTGATCATTGTATGCGTAGTTTTGATCTTGATATCTGACATCATGAGCGATCGAGTTGCTCACTAAGGGATACGCATGAGCCATAACGCCTTGCCCGTACATTCCGTTTGAAGAAGCCCTAAGTGAAGCTGGCCTAAATTGTAGTTTCCTGAATTTCCAATATGTCCGATTATTCCGTAATCTTCGGTTCCTCCGGGAACAGTCCCAGGGTCGCCGTTACCGTTCGAAACCGGCGTCCAGGCATTCACTCCTTCATTTCCACCATAATCATTGTAGTCATCTCCTCCACCTCCTCCTCCGCTAAAATAAAGATATCTATTTAAACCAATAATTACTAAAATTTTTTATTTATACCTGGCAAGATCAATGCCTCTTATCAACCTGACACTTCTGGCTAATGAGCTGCCAAAAATGCATGTAAGAACGAACAATGTCTAAAAAAAAAATTAATAAACATTAATCGAGTCTAAAATTGTTGTTGGAAAGCGAGGGCGTGAAGAACGTCATGGCCTCGCGATTAGTTCACTTTCGCCCATTGTACCCTTTTTTTTCGTACCAAATATGAAAATAATCGTTCTTCCTAAACCTGAACAGTTACTAGGGAAAAAAAAAAGACCAAAAAAAGGGCCAAAGATCGTGAAGAACTCGAACACTTTCACTTTCAAGGCCACAATAAAACTCGAGAAATTTTTTTTTTATTCGCATTTTTTTGTAGGGAAATTATTAGAGATATAATTAAGTATAATTTCTCAAGCGATTACTATTTTTTGTCTTGTTCAATTTGATGTTCACGCGACACAAAAATAAGTGTTATTATTTTTTTTAGGGTCATTAGCGAAAAAGACATAATCTTTGGCTTATTTCCGGAGGATTTTTTTTTCACTGATGCTTTTTTCACGGTGGCCTAATTTTGATCAGGACGATCTAAGGATCAGAAAAATTTTGTTTAACATAAAAACAAGATTCCGAAGGGAGGAAGGCTTTCGCAACTTCAAAGGGTAAACAGTTTAGAACTTATTTTCTATAAATTATTACAAATGAAAAAAAAAAAAAAATCTACACAGCCGGCGGATCGAACCCCGAACCTCATGTTGTGTATCAGCACTTAATCCCATGGAAGACCGTTCTTTATTATACCCGACTACCTAAACTTTTTATTTTTAGATATTAGGCTATAAATCCTGAAATAATAAAAAATATTACGTATTTTTAGTAAATTACTTACTTTTGTATTAATGTTCACCATCTTGTGATTGATGTCGAATGTTTTGAAGTTGTAGGAGTAGCTTTCCTTTATATACTCTCACCTCCCTTAAGATCTTTCGTCTCCCTCCATTGAAAGATGAGGCCTCCTCCTTTTCCAGATTTTACTTTCTCATTTTTGGTTTTTATTTGTTATTTTTTATTATTTTTAACTTTATTGATAATAAAAAAGACATTGTAATTTTTTATAATTAATAAACCGGAAAAAAAAATTGGTAGAGGAAAAAATTAAAAATTTTTTTGTTATTTTAATTAATTAAAATTCGAAATACATAATTTAACAAATTAACACATAACCGAGTTCAACCTTAACAATTATTTATGCTAATTGATTGTGTAAACTCCTGGAAAACTGAATTTTGAACGAATAATGAGATGAGATAATGCACTTTTACATCCTTCCGAGCGGAAATGAGCATTTTACATCTCATCCGAAACTGCAGCAATATGGAGAAATCCCCCACCTGAGCCCATCCTTTCCATCCATAGACTGGATTGGTTAACGGTTTTCTGTGAAAATTTGGGAAATGAAAGCTTTTTCCTGGAAAAACAGGCGATGGGGGTCCTAATGACTAATAATCATCTATTTCCTAAAAGGGGTCTGAGAAACCCTCTCTCAAAAACCAATCATGGAGACCAATCCAATAACTTATCTTTGCGAAAGTTAAAAAATCCATTTTCCTCTGGTCATCGAAAGCCATAAATGGCCGTAAAATATAGGATTTTATTGTTAATAAGCCGTTAATAAAAATATTTTTATGATAAGTACTTTGACGTCATTTATGAGAGATATCATGTTATGCAGAAAATCGCAAATTCTCTATGGTTTTAAAATTACACAATAAAAAAAATCTGATGGTTTTTACTTCCTAAAATTTTTAGATCGTTGAATAATCATGATTAGTGGTTTACTGAAAAATATAAAATGATAAATTTTATCAAATTCGTCATCCAGAAGATTTTATTCTGCGGTTTCCGCATTGGAAGTTGAACTTGAAAGAAAATTTCGAGGTTAAAAACAATCAATTTTTACACGTGTGAAAGAACGAAATCGAAAGTAGCGATGATGTGAAAACGGCCATTTACGAATATCTTCAAGGTCAAATTCATGGTCCAATAATCTGCGGTATCGCGAAGTCGTGAATATCTTCATAAAAGTGATAACTCCCTAAAATGAATTTTTCACCATCAATTCTGGCTTGAAAAGGTCATCGTTCATCATAAGAACGACGATTCATATTCGAGCTTGTTGTATATCTCGTCTATAGGAGTATAACATAAATTTCTTTCAAGGAGTCTTTCAAGGTGGCAGGCCCTTGACCAATTACTTCCTTTCACCAGAGACCAGCTACGCATCTCAAAACGTCTATAGAGGGTATCACAATATGAAACTTTATTTCTCGGACATCTCAACATTTTTTATTGTTTCTTTAAAACGTTGGATATTTATTAGGTGTACAAAATGAAACTTGGCTAAAATCTACAAAATTCAAATTTACCCTGTGGCTGAGTTCATTTTGTACACCTAATAAAAAAATTGTAGGAAATTTAATTCTCTATAATTTATACTTAATTATTTTTTTTTAGGATGCACCATTTTCGGAAATAATTTTTTAAAAAAAATTTATCTTGAAAACAGTGCGTCCTAGAGAAAAAATGAATAGAATAAAAATTAAAGAAAATTAAATTTCCAACAGATTTTATTTAGTGCATTTTTTCAATATCTGTAACGGTTTACGATTTACAAGCCTTTAAAGTTAACCTTCTTAATGGTTATACTTCAATAACCTTCTCACACGGAGAAGGTCAACTTTTGATGACTTTAACGCCTAAAATGTTCAAAATTTTGAAAAAATGAACTGAGGTGTACAAAATGAAACTCGGCTAAAATCTACAAAATTCAAATTTACCCGGTGGCTGAGTTTCATTTTTTACACCAATAAGTCTTAGAATTAAAATTAAAACATCAAAACAAATACAGATATTCTCGTTGGAAACCTCTTCCGGAAGATATTTTTAAAATTAGATTGAAGATGGAAAGGTGGGGTATTGGCAGTGAAAGCTACCGCCTTCAATTACATTTTTACTCCGACTTATGGATTCGACACTACTTGGTATGTAATCTATTTTTAGAAAAAACATACAAAAGGCTTAAGAATTATAATTGGTTTTATTAATCTAAAAAGGGCAGCGGATTATTTTTATGGGGACAGTTTTAAGTTATAGTGGAAAAGAGGTGTATGGAATAGT
Source organism: Orius insidiosus (assembly GCA_014119065.1). Lineage (NCBI taxonomy): Eukaryota > Metazoa > Arthropoda > Insecta > Hemiptera > Anthocoridae > Orius > Orius insidiosus. The sequence goes on from JACGAQ010000715.1 coordinate 95,383, forward strand.
GCGCGGAGAAAGGACTCGAAGGTATGTAACTATAACGATTATATCATGAGGCTCCTGATCATCCACTTCCTAGACTTCGATTTTCATCGCTTCCAATCTACAAGCGTAACAATTTTTTTTCTAAAGGAAAACGTTTAAATTGAAGCAAATCAAATCATCATGAATCACAGGTTTCGATGCTACGGTTCTATTTTAAAATGTTGAATCGGGTGTTCGGACAAGAATGGAGGAAATGTACTGGTTTGAAGAGCTTCCAACGAAACTTCCTTAAAAAGAAGTAACTAATATAGGAGGGGAAGTAACGGAGGACGTACAACGGAGGAGAAGTATATGGGATGGGAAGTATAACAGAGGTGGAAGTATAAGTCAGGGGAAGTATAACAGAGGGGGGAGTATAAGTAGGGAAGTATAACAGAGGGGGAAGTAAGTCAGGGAAGTATAACGGAGGAGGGAGTATAAAGGAGGGGAAGTATAAGGAGGGAAGTATAACGGAGGCGGAAGTTTTTTATTTTCGAAAAATTTTTTAAGTTTATTTTTCGAAAAATTGTCTAAGTTTTTTTAATTTTCCGAGTTTTTTGTTTTTTTGAAAAATTTTCCGAGTTTTTTGTTTTTGCCAAAAATTTTCCGAGGTTCTTTTTTTTCGAAATTTTCAAGTGTCAAGGTAGAAATAATGGGCTCTTTGGCCTACGGATGCCCCTCGTAATGGTAGAAGTATGAAATTTCTCCCTACTAAAAAAATTAATAATTGAAAAGTGGCAATTTTATCACACCAAAAATTTTTAAAAAATATAAGGAGTAATTGGTGAAAATTTTGTGAAAATCGGACCAACCGAATTTTTTAAAATTTCAAACAGCCATATCTCCGCCATTTTTTCGAAATTCAAAATCGCCATCGTTGCTTTCTTCTTCAATGAGTGAGGAAGATTATGTGAAAATTCTGTACAAATCGGTGAAAATTGTAGCCGTAAGTGTTCACGAAAATTAAAACTTTAAACAGACTACATATGAGGCGCTCCGGGTACGAAGGGCGAACTCAACAAAACGTAGTTTCGAGATATTCGCATTTTAAAGTTTTATGTTACGGGCGAACTCAACAGAAAGTCATGCCCTGGAATGGAAAAGGAGTGGGGGGGGGATTAGACTAGGATGTGGAGTTCGCCCTTCGTACCCGCTCGGATATCGCAGTTAGAGCTTTGCCGCATATCGGTTTTTACGTATTTTAAAGGGGAAAAAAGGGCAA